>RJWJ010036150.1:0-16241 GCA_004363605.1 Indri indri
GACTCAAGCAAATGTAAGAAACTTAGACCCCAAGTCAAGGAAGAGATTGACAAAGTTGGTAAAGAATCATCTCCCTAAAGGGGTGAAACTTAAATGACCTTATGGCCAAACTTTAAAGGAAGGGAATAATTCCAAAGGGTATAAACTGTTCCAGAGCAAAAAAAAAAACAAAATATGGAAAACTTCCCAAGCCATTTTAAGGGAACTAGCATTACCCTGATAATGAAATCAGACAACGGAATGTGCAGGATCCAGAGGAAGAGAATGACAAATCTTTACCACAGTGCTAAATAGAGAAAGACGAGTAGATACTGAGTAAATGTAGAAACATACCTCACTTCCAGTTGGGATGACTCAATATAAATCCTAATTCTCACTAGATTAACTTGCAAATTTAATCCAATTCCATTTAAAATTTCAGACAGAGGAAAGCAGTCCGGAGACATTAAATAACTCATTACCCAACTCTTCAACACAAAGTTAAAATGCAAAACCAGACCTGCCTGCCTCCAAAGACCGTGATTTTCCCAGTGGAAAGTAACTGGAAGAGGTAATCAGATATTAGGAGAAACAGCTGACACTGAACAGCAACCTGTCATCCTCACCGAACAGTGACAGATGAGTTTCAAGTCCTGGGATGAATTTTTAAAGAAGACATATCCCTCTGAGCCCACAGTAGTTTCTTATTAATTTTGTACCGTTTCTCTAATTGGTCACCATATTAATTTTATAATATCTTTGCCTACATATTATTTACTTAGAAAGAAATAATTTTGTTTTATTTATATACAAGTACTGAGAGGACCAATTTGTATAATTTCATGGTTGGTTTTACACTGTTAAGATTGGCAGACTTTTCAAGTATTTCTGCTGAATCTGTGTCACTTCTCAGTACCTAGTGGCAGCAATATCTGAGGATTGAGCTAACTGTGTTAAGTAGGACAGCAAACAGCTAATTAAGAACTACATCTACTCCCCCAAAATAATAAATGTCATCGATGGCTTCTCAAGTTTTGTCTACAAGGTATTTAATTCATCCTCACACTCCATAACCAGAATTATATTTTTAAAAAAGATTTACTGTAATTGTCACCATGTAGTTAAAAAATTTACGTGACAATCATGTGCAATGAAGTTTATTCTTGCTTCTTGAAGCTCCTTCCTGTGCACTCCCCTTTTCAACCAACATCTACCCTCCTGGACCCCTCCCCCCTCCCCTGTCCACTCACCCACTCTCGATTTGATTCCTGACCCAAGTCAGTGCTGGGGTCAGCTCTTGTGCTAGACCTAAAGCTGCTGTGTCAGCCTCCCAGGCTCTTCCTCTCTCCCAGGCAACAGCAAGAAATGACTGTTGAGTTTGCCACCAAAAATTAGCCACATGGCTACCTTCTATTGCCTTGGATACCTGAGAATGGACTACATCATCACCTAAAGTTTTCCTCTTCTATTTTTTATTTTTTTAAGACAGGGTCTCGCTCTGTTGCCCAGGCTAGAGTGCAGTGGCGTGATCATAGCTCACTGTAACCTCCAACTCCTGGGCTCAAGCGATCCTCCTGCCTCAGCCTCCTGAGTAGCTGGGATCACAGGTGTGTGCCACCGTGACTGGCTAACTTTTCTGTTTTTGGTAGAGACGAGTCTCGCTCTTGCTCAGGCTGGTCTCAAACTCCTGGCCTCAAGTGATCCTCCTGCCTCAGCCTCCCAGAGTGCTAGGATTACAGATGTGAGCCAGCACACCTGGCCCATTTTCCTCTTTTAAATGCCTTTTTATTACCTCCTACCTCTACCAGAGGACTCAGCCGAGAAATAGTACATCAGAGTCCATTCAAACTGGTGTCACTAGGACAGGAATCTCTCCTACTAGACCCGCTGTGATTCTGACCCTGGAGCAACTACATCCCCGCTGAGTACAAATCTCAGAAAGCAAGTGTGAACTCTCCTGCCCAACTGATGGATTCTGAAAAATGTTTCCCCACAGCCTGTGCTTAGCATTTTCCAGGAGGAAATGAGACTTCACTTCCACCTACCAGCTGTCTGGAAAGCAATGACGGCTGGCACAGAGTGCCTGGGAGGGGCTGTGGATATGCTCACGGTGTAGTTGGCGCCTTGGTACAGGTCTAGGCACACTTCTGGGGCCCTGCTGTCTGTGGTCAGGTTGACTGTCTCCTCATGAACTGACTCCATCGGGTCTGACCGCTGTCCTCGTATGTAGACCTTTGTGAGAGGAAAAGACAAGAGAGCCCACTGTGACTCCCATCAATAGAACCGAGGCTTGGTGGCGCTGGACCCTATTCTGCTATTTCACACGGCACTGCTCAACCGGGGAGGATAAATAAGGTAAACCTCCGCTATCAGGTATCTGGTGATCAAGTCTGATTGTCCCAGTGATCAATAAACCCTAAGAAGTGACAACAATGAGGAGTCTCTCTAGGAAGTGCTGTCCCGCACACAAACGGTCAACCACGAAAGGAGGCAGTCACACGTGAGGACCGCTCGCTGCATCTGTCGCTAAGTCAGCAGGTGCTTCCAGGCTTGCTCTGGGGGAGTGAACACAAGTGCTTGGAAACAAGCACCGATGATGATGCCAAATATGAATGCATCCCCCCCACACAAGTGACAAATATGTTAAACACAACGTGTAAAATAACGAAATAACCCAGATATCTTAAAAATCCTACCCACTCCTTTTAAATGCCAGTGGGATTAGAAAGCAATTACATTGAGACGCTCTTACGGAAACAAGTCCCTCTGACTCAAAGCCCCACGAGTTACCACTGCTGCCCTAGCAGGGAAAAGTGGATCACTTTACTTACCACGTACATGATCTTGGAGTTTATTCGTCCCGAGTTTGTTTGCCACCTCACACAGGTGTCATTAAACACTGAGACATCGTGAATTTCTGTCATTATTTCTAAAATAGAAAAAGAGAGTTGACTCATGGAATGTATCAATGGGCTCTGGAAAAATCCTAATGGAGATTAGTTTGTCTGCACAGCTGGCGTCTCTGCTGCTCACCGTTCATGCCGCCATTCGGATACTGAGCCTGGCACATTACTTGACTTGGAAGAAAAGGAAAGATTCCTGCTCGAGTATGGGTAGGAATTCCAACCTGCAATTAGCCTGATGGGCCATGGATGTCATTGGCATCTGGAACAAGGCCGAGTGCGGAGTCCTGAGTTGAATCTTCCCTACAAAGCACAGGTGAGACCTGCTTCCACCTTTCCCCTCCCATCCAGGTGGTGGGTGCTCTTATCCCAAGAAGGAAGATGACACGTATCACCACACAGGACCACTCCCCAGGGGCAGCTCGGGGTAAGCTAAATACATTCTCCACAAGATCCCTGGATACTTGTGGGACTCCTTTAACTGAAGCTATTTAATCTTGGTCTATTAGGAAGCCACTGACTTCTGTGGGTTGTTCTGCTTCTTTTAAATATGCTGCATAAATTCCGTGTAATGAATTTAGCAATGTGGGCTACCATATTAGGGCCTTGGTTCCCTGAGGTAACACAGCTTCCAATGGACCCAGTCAATCATCTAGGTGGCGGTTCAGACAGGAAGGGGTGGGGGATCTAGCTTTTTATTTCTTTAAAATGAAATTCCCTACAGAAAAATAAGACTATCTCTATTTTCAAATGATACTATCTTGTATACAGAAAACCATAAGGAATACACACATACACACACACACACACACACACACACACACACCTATTAAAGCTAAGAAAGGAGTTAGCAAAGTTGCAGGATACAAGGTTAATGTACAAAAATCTATTGCGTTTCTACACACTAGCAATGAACAATCCAAAAATGGAATTAAGAAAACAATTTCATTTACAATGGCATCCAAAAGAAAAAAAATCCCTGCAGACAGAAGCCACCATACCATCATCCCTGGAGAAGGGAATCTTCACGTCACCAAACAGGGATACTCCAAGCAGTCCCACTGAAGCAGACACCTTTTACGAATTCTTTGAACTCTCTCAGGCTCACCTGCTCACTGTTCCAGTCCCACATGGGTTTTGACAACATGCCCACGTCTTGCCTCCCATTCTGGGGCTTCCCTGCTGCGGCACCCACACCCATGCATGTGCACCCTGGAAGTTCAGGAGAGTTAAAGCCCCATGGGGAGAAGATCTAGTGGATAAGTCCTTCCCCCCAAAGGGCAGTCATACAAAAACTTCGTTTCTACAGCCTCTCAGGATGCTGTTGCACAGCAGGAGCAGTCCTTGTCCTCAGTGGAGACCAGTACAACAAGGCGTCCTTATATTGGCGCTCCTTCCTTCCTTGCTTTACTGCCCTTGGCCCCCACTACTCCTGCTTCCTGGGGTTCTATTCTCTGTTGCATAATAAATATAAGCCCCCTTCCCCAGGCTCTGTTTTCTGAGAAACCCAAGGCAAGATTCCCATCAAGAAGAGTGAGAAAGATAATTCTCCATCTCAGAAAATGACTCTCCTCAGCTCAGCTCCTGTCCCTCCCTTCCAGTAAATCTCTTCTCAGCCTCCAAGTGGGAAAGGAAGCCTGAACCGCAGGCACCTGCAGGGTCAACTCATTTCTCCTGTACTCAGAACCAACACCAGCTTTGAATTAACCCTGGCCTATTGGTCTCTCTCCCCACAGAAGATTTCACATCTTTACTACATCACCCCATCAGCACCACTGCCTAGATTCTATGCCCCACATGACCTGGGAGGATCAATGGAGGCAGAGAGAGGAAAAGAGGTGAATTCCTGCAAGGACAGCAGATCACCTATGGCTGTCTAAAGCATTCCAGGGTCTCTATATCAATATTTTCCCCCAGAACACAGATAATTCCAGCTGTGGGCATGGGAACCCTAGGAGATGCAATGGCCTTATCAGTTCACCCTCTTGGAGAGCACAAAGATGATGCTGGCACTCGTCTTTTATCAGCCTGAACAGGCCCCAGATATTCCCGGCCCCTTCCCTCTGCACTGTCCTTCAAAGCCCCAAAGCTCTCGACACCTCTGCTCACCCACACATCCCTCTGCTGCTGACTCACCACCTAGTCCAGAAGGAAAAGGAAACCTCCCACCCCTCACCTTCTCTCTGAGTTGCCAGTAAAGCAAATTTTCTTCTTACTCTGCGTCCCTTTGTCACCCAAGCAGAGATTAGAAAGGAGTTTTCTTTCTTGTCCTTCCTTTTTGTTCATTCACTATGACAACTGTAAATGGCATCTCAGAGATGCCATCTGCCTCCAGCCTGTGCCATGCTCTCTACACAGATGGGATTCAGATCCAATTATAAAGATGTCAGATATTTCATCCCAAGAAGAAATTTAATGAAGTTTGGTTGCATTTCCCTCTAGCTGTCAACAAATCAGTTGGAAAAACTTCTTTACAAACATATCAGATATTGAACATCTCCGTGAATGCTGCCCTTTTAAAAGAGATGACTTGGGGTGATAGGCCCCAATTCTAATAGTACTGATAATAATTGAAAACATTTCTGAAAGTCTTCTTTGGAACTGTCTCCAGGGCTCTTCCATTCACTCTTCACCCCTAACTGATCGACTGGTGTGGCTATCAAATGCCACACCTCCTACCATGCCAGGCACTGGGCTGTGAGCATGTTCAGAACATCAGTCCTTCTCTCAGGGAGCATGTTGTCTAATGAAGGGAACAAACAGATAAGTGGGAAAATTACAACTCAATAAGTTACAAATTATCACAAAACTACACCCATGCATCACAGGGCATAGAGAAAGAAGACATCAACTCTCACTGGAGGGCCCCGGAAGGCCAGCTTCGTGGAGGGCATGACCTTGATGGATAAATGGCTGAAGAATGGGGAAGACACGTAAGCAGACAGGACAGCAGGTTCAATGCCCGGGACAGTAAGAGGGTGTGGCACAGTCAGAGTGGTGAGAGAGACGGGGGTCACGTGACCGAGGAGGAGGAAAGATGGGAACTGAGCCCACACAGGGAGGCAGGACAGGGTCAGACTGGGAAAGGCCTTGCTGGCTGGGGTAGGTGCAGACTGACTCCTACAAGCACAGAGAGCTGGACGCATGAAAACGATAGGAGCAGTTTGGGTTTTAGAAAGCTCACTCTGTTGTATTTTGAAGGAGACACTAGAACACAGAAGAATGAGAGGTCATAAGGAAAGAATACAGCACCATTTACTCTGCGGTTACTATAAGTCAGACAGGGCGCGCTCTTTCTAGACTCCAACTCATCTCCCCAGCAGCCGTAAGCAGTGATGATGGACACGGTAAGAAGAGTGAACATTCGTTAAGTTATTACTATGGACCAGATAGTGTGTGCAGTACTTTAAATGTATCATTTCATTTAATCTTCAAAATAACCCCATCAGCTAGATGCTTAAATATAACCATGTTATAGACCTGAGGCTTAGAGATGTTAAGTAACCTGTCAAAGGTCACACAGCTCCTAAGCAGTCAAGTCAGGATTCAGAACTAGATGTGTCAGACTCCACAGCTAAGCGCCTTTGCATTGAAGAGGCTAAGACGTGAAATCAGATTGCTGTGTAACAAAACAAGAGGCAATTCTGAAGGAGAAACAATAGGAGGTGAGAGAGAAGGAACGGAGAGGAGTCCAGGCTGACTGGCAGCCTCTGAGCCTGAGAGCCTCCACTGCTCTGCTGAGAAATACGGGTGGAGGCAGAACAGGTTGGTGAGAAAGAGACGGTGTTGACTATATGCTAAATCTGAGTCACCTGCTGACTATTCAGGAAAAAATAGTCTGGAAAGCCATTGATATGGGAATGGAAGTGGAAGGCATGGGTGCAGGCGAGACATCCAAGGAGGACACAGGGAGCGAACAGCCCAAAGGCAGAACGCTGGGAAACACAACCCAGGGGGAACCCAGAGGAGAAAGGGCTTTGCAGCAGAGAGGTGGGAGGCTGGCAGAGAGAGTGATGTCTAGGAATGGAGGAAAGAAAGGATTTGAAGAGTGTCTCTTCCTTGAAAGTTATCTCCCTTCTTTCTCATCAATCCCTCACGACCTCCTTATCCCCACCCAAGAAGGGCCTGGAGCAGGTCACCCAGGCATTGGGACAACTCCACCCTCCCTCCTCTCAAATGGCTCTGCCCTCCTGATGGAGCGCCCACACAGTCCCGATCAGATCTGAGGCTTGACTTTGGGTAGAGGTAGGTAGAGCAGGTCTTTGGCCTGTCCCGCTGCAGAACACTTGGGCCTCTCTGGCTTAAAACAAGGAGTTCCCACAGCACCCAGCTGAACTCTCACTGGATTCGGGGCAACAAAGCCTCAATGGGTGATAAAGCAAGTACTTTCATTTTGCTTTACTCTGTGTGCGTGTGTGTGTGTGTGTGCGCGCGCATGTACACATGCACAGATGTATGTATATATCTATAATGTTATGTATTTTGGTATTCTGTTAGCATCTAGTATCACTCTGTGTGTGGTACTTATCACATCTGTGATTAAATAATGATGTAATTAGTTATTTAATAACTACTTCTCCTGAATGCAACTGTATGATGGCAAAGACCATGTTTATCTCTCTATTCCCAGGCCCTGGTACAGTGCTTGAGACATAGATACTCAAAAATATTCATTATTTGGGTGCTTGTTTGAACGGATGGGTGAATGGAGAGGTGAGTGATCAACATGCTAACTGCCGTGGAAAGGTTAAGAGGGATGAGAACTGAAACGGGAACATGAAGTCGGCAGTGAGGTGGTCGTGACCTTGGCGAGAGAGCTCCGGTGCAACGGGGGTGGCGGATGCCTCATCTCCCTTCCGTAGGCTGAGAAGAGAAAGGAGGGAGGGAGCCTAGACAGTGAGCACAGATTACTCTTTCAAAAGTCTCACTGTGCAAGGACAAGGGCTGGTCTAGTGTGCTCTCTTCGTTTCCAGTTTTATATCCTTTTTCTTTATTTTTGGAAACAGTAAAAGGTCACAGAGAATAAATCCAGGTGACCTAAACAGATGGTCACATTCAGTGTCACTTCTGGTCAAACAGCATCTGATTTCAAAAGTAACATGACTGATCTTCTAACACAATTCACAAACTCCCTCCAAAGGCCATTCCCAAACAGGGATTCCAGAGCAAATACATTTCCACAATGGCAGCAATACTGAAATCAAGTCATGGCTTCTAAAGGTGACTATTTTGAATAAATGCATATTTGGCTATAAAGGTTCTAATATGTTTCCTTTCTTTAAGCCTAATTTAGAGTCACATAAAATAAACAGAGGTAGCATGGCTTAGAGTAGTGCTTTCCTAAAATGTATTACACACTTTAGGATGATTTTTGGTGAATAAACTTTTATATGTTCACTATGTATTGGTTTGTGTATATTAGAAAAAATACACCTAGTTCATCGAACTCATGAGATCACATATATTACAAAGTGTCCCTAATCAATAAATTTAAATTACAAATTTAAGTTTAAAATATAAGTTGTTTTAAAAAATATACGGAGTAAATAATACTTTTATTATAGCAAACATTGTCAGGGTGGGGTACAAATATTAATAATTCAAGCTTGAGAGACACTGGCATAGGAGAGAGAATGTGGGCTTTCTTACAGAACTGAGTTCAAATCCTGACTCTACCATTTGCTAGTTACTGAATGACCCTGTGAAAATTGCTTAACCTTTATGAGTCTTAGATTACTCAACTATGAAATGAAAATAATACTTACTACACAGGGTTTTACTGCGGATGAAACACAAACAAGCATTAAGGCCCCTAGCAGAGCCCTGGGCGTGTGTGTTGGTGCTCAGCGAGCGGTAGCTGTAGTGCTTTATGGTCCAAACATCATACACATATCCAGATACATCCCAGTCATGTGGCTATTCATATAAATGGGTCCATTTATTCCAGCTGACCTTTCTGTTCCCTCTGAAATGTGTGTAGCTGCAAGTGAGCACCCGCTGAGCTGGACAGGAGGTTCCACAACCAAACAGAAGGAACAGAGGCCAACAGGAGTCCTGGAGGCATCTGGGCAGTGCCTGGGGCAGGTTAGGGGCACAGAAAGGATCCTGGCAGATAAAACGCCTGTGTTCCAACAGAGATGCTGCCCTTCTGAGAGCACGGAGTGAGTGAGCGTTAACCTTATAATTATTAACTCAGATTCTAAACATAAAAAGCCAAATGACCTGTGCAGAGTGGAAGCCAGGGAAAGTCTTATCAAGAATGAATCAGCCTCTTTGATCTGAAGCTAAACCGACTCATTAACATCAAGCCTCCACCTGGGGTTTTTCCAGCCACTGAAGTGGTTGCCTAATTCCCAGCTGTCTGGAGTTTCCAGTTCAAACTGGCCTTACAAAAAAAAAAAAGTCCCACCACCTCAGCAACGTTCGTTCACACTCCATTAAAAACATACACAGATCTCTGCTACTAATCCAAAGGATTAGAGGCTCCAAAAATATTCTTAAGGTAATTAAAAACAATCCAGGCAAAATAAAGATAAATTATTCCACCCAGTTTGGAACTAAACATCCAAGTAGAGAAAGAGGGGTAACCGGATGGCGTTAAAACAGAGAGGTAGAGGCATTCAGGGAGTAGCAGAAAAGTAGGAGACAATGGGGGAAAAAAGCCAAAAGTGGACATGGAGGGAGCTGGGATGAGGGGGTCTAAAGAAATGGGTGAAAAACAGGAAAAAGAGGAAAGAGGAGGGCCGCTAAGAAAGAGTCACAGAAACGAGCGGCTCTCACACGATTTCCAGAAGCCTCTCCTACCTACCCTCCCAGAGATCATCTGCACTGCGCTATGAATTAATCAGCATGTAAATCACTCCCTTTATCTGCGGAAATTGAATTTAGCTGCCAATCCTGATCGAGGGCATAGGGGCCTCCTCACAGAAAGATCACAGCTCTCGGGGAGAATGCCTTTTCTTTCCTTAAATCAAAGCTTGCACAAACCCGTGGAAACAGCTGCAGCTGGAGCCGCAGACTTTGTGAAAGGTAGCAGGCTGAGGACAGTAATTATAATTAGCAGTTACATAACATGTTTGTTCTTCAAAGTGCTCTACAAGCATCAGCTAATTAATAGCTTACTATGCCCCATGCAGAGCTACTGGTTTTTCCTGCGGAGACTAATCCTTGTACCCGCATTGAAATCCGAATGGTGGCGGCAGAGTGGCTTGAGCAATGAAGCAAATGGCTGAGGGTCCAGAAGCTATGCTCAGCCCTCTTTACCAAGTGACTCCCTAGGTAGCTCTGTGTTGGCGACACTTCCCCAAACGTTGAATTCACCATTCCAGCAGGCAGCTGCCTCGCCTCCTCCAAATAACTCTCGGAGGTGCTATTAGGGATGCAATGATAGGTTGGAGTGACCATCAGTCTAGTCCAGCATGGCATTAGCTCTTCTCGATTTCCCCAATTATTAAGACTGCGACCCTGGAGTCTGGAGTGTAGGTACAGATTGCTCTTGCTTCTCTGTGCAAGTTGGGCAAATCAATGCGACCTCCTAAGAGAAGGCTGAATTAGATCCCTGGGTTCTCACCCAGGTATACCCTTCTTTGTTTTTCTGTTGCAGTCTCTTGCCTACATCCCCTTGTGTTTGTAGTGGAGATAACTGAATGTCAAAATTGCATGGCGCGGACAGGGCCTCAGCAGCAGAGCTGAGTTTTCCACCTACTCCAACGATGCTTTACCCAAGGACTTCAGAGGTCCATGAATGCCTTGAATTTATTTGTAAGCATCATATGTATACAGGTATGTGCATGCCTTTGAGGAAAAGGTCTGTTTCCCCTACTGTACTGTAACTTCCAAGAGGGTAGTGCCAACGGGGTACCTCACACCTAGTGCACACTAAATAGATACCTATTGAATGAATGGATAGATCTCATCAAATGCCTATCCCCAAAATGGTTAGCCATTTCTCGGTGGACGAATAATCACCAGAGGTCCACAGGTTTTGCTTGCTCTGGGTACACTTCCCTATGGAAAATGCTGGTGGGCAACATCCAAGACATTCCACCACAATTCTGCTGCTAGTCCAACCAGAGACCCAGACCAAAGCTACCTGGAGATTTCACTCTTCAGAGATCTGTCTTCAGAGTCAAGCAAGTCAACATCCAGAAATATATTCCCAGAGACCATGTGGCAACCATTTGTCACACACCCCTGATCAACCATCACAAACGAGAATGACCGTGTTTTCCCGCCTTGTCTCTTGGAGGCAGAGGTGTGGAGTGAAGCATGGGTACACTTCTGATTTGTGCGAAGATCTTCACGTGAGGCTAACGATTTCAGGAAAAAGACTAACATGTGCACGGTGCTTTAAACTTTTCAAAATCCTCCCCATAGACTATCTCATTTCACTCCCTCTCAACTCTCTTGGAAGTAGGAAAGGCACACTTGACTTTCCGCCTTTTATAGATGAGGAAACTGAGGTTCACGATGTCTTGCCTGATGGCACTGCCAGAATATGAAGTCTCAGAACTCCTTTTCACCAGCATTCCATTTCTGGATAAATATCTGAAAGAACAGAGGGCCAGGTGTGGTGACTCACACCTGTAATCCCAGTGCTTTGGGAGGCCAAAGCAGGAAAATCACTTGAGGCCAGGAGTTCCAGACCAGCCTGGGCAATAGTGAGACCCTGTCTCTAAAAAAAAAATAAAAAATTAGCCAGGTGTGATGACATGGGCTATAGTTCCTGCTACTCAGGAGGCTGAAGCAGGAGGATTGCTTGAACCCAGAATCTTGAGGTTACAGTGACTTGAGGTTACAGTGAGCTCTGATGATGCCACTGTACTCCAGCCTGGGCAACAGACTGAGACCCTGTTTCTAAAATAAAAAAAAATTTTGTTTTAATTAAAAAAAAGAATTGAAAACAGGGTCTCAAAGAGATTTGTACACCTATGTTCATAGCAGCATCATTCACAATAGCCAAAAGGTAGAAGCAACCCCATTGTCCATCGGCAGATGAATAAACAAAATGTGTTATATCCATACAATGAAATGTAATTCAGCTCTAAAAAGGAAAGAAATTCTGACACATGCTACAACATGGCTGCACCTTGAAGACATTATGCTTGGTGAAATAAGTCAGTCTCAAAAGACAAATACCATATGATTGTACTTATATGTACTTATACCAAATTCATAAGAGACAGAAAGTAGAATGCTGGGGTTCCGAGGGCTGTAGAGAGAGAAAGAGGTGGGGATTCTTCAATGGGTCTAAAGTTTCAGTTTTGCGAGATGAAAAAGTTCTAGAGATTGGTCGTACAACAATATGAATACATATAACACTATTGAATTGTATACCTAAAAATAGTTAAGATGGTAGATTCTATGTTTTGTGTGTTTTACCACAATTAATAGACATAAACATTGAAAAACTATTTTTCATTACACTACATTTTCTCTGAAAAGCTGTCAACATGTTAAGTTAGGAGTAGGCTCCTCTGAGAACATGGTTCATGAAGAAAAATTTCTCAGCCAGCCAAGCAGAGGAGATAGGAATCACTGTGATTTTAAGGTGAATTTCAAAAGATGGATGTAAAAAATTTTCTATCCAACTTATTTTCCCAATCCATCCTCTAAATCTTCAGGATTTAGCTGACAAGTATAAAGCCAGGTGCCCACTCAGGTAAATGACAGAGCCAGGCACAGTACACTGAGTAAGCAGCAATTAGATGGTTTTATGCCCCAGGCTCCTGCGGACTGTTTTGTTCCCAGGTAACAGGAGCCCAGCAGAACAGAATCTGTACCTGTGCATGTTAAAGTGCTTTCTCTCCAGGTGCCTTTCTCTGTGCAAACAGAAGTGATCTTTCCTCCAGGGCTCTCAAAGCCCTCTTGACAGACATAGTGAGCCACACTGCCCAGCCTGGAGCTGTGATTCCCTACCAAGGTGGCGTGTCGCACTTCTGGAGGGCTGCCGCAGTCGATCTCTGCAATGGGAAGGAACACATCACTAAGTTTGAGCTCCAGCTTGAAACCCCACAATTAGTATTTTAAAAATAAACATGTAATAAGGATAGAGGCCACTCATGGGAAAAAGAGAAAAAGCACTAACCCCATCAACTAATCCAAATGTAGGTACATAAAATAAGGTTGTTCAGAAGGACAGAAAATAGGCATATCTGAATTTAATGAAATTTCCAAACATGCACATATAGAGAATAGCCAAATTATGAGATTATATAAAAAGTTCCTTGGTCTTTGAAATAATATATCTCAGGGTTCTTTTAAATATTAAAATTTTCTGGTACCTTTTACTATGTATCTTCAGATCCCTAACTCCTGAGCAGATGATAATGCAATTGTAGCAATTATTGCCAACTGAATATTAAATGAAATATCTTATATAAAATCCCTGAACTTTTTAAAACAAATTAACAGATAAAGTATGTATCTTCTAAACACTCAATTTATATGTACCTTTCAAAGAAAAGTTGCATGGAGGGAGACAAACCTGAAATTACAAAATTGACATAAAATTTCTTCTCTACAACTCTGACTACCAAAAGACAAAGGAAAGTTTATAGAGAACTACATGAAGGTGAAAGATTACAGCATTACCATTCTAGACCCAGCCAAACTACACTTCACTTAAGAGCCCAAATAAGCCATTTTCAGATACATCAGAATTTTTAAAAATCCATATGTATCTCTTTTCTAAAAAAAAAATTCAAAATTAACTACAGTGCAACAACAAAAAAAAATGAATCAGAATAAATATCCTAAGAAAAGGAGTGGAGGGAAGACAGGTTTTAGAAGAAACACTAATGAGCAGCGAAATTGGCAAGATGTTTGGCTAAGTCTCCATAATCATTTAAATGTGATTGTAGGGTTTGATGTAACTACTAGTATAGAATTCTTTCACCATCTCCCCATCAACCATTCTTGGCTCTAGGAATAGGTGGCTTCTCTTAAATGAGCCTCTGATACAGAATTAGTGGACTTAATGGGCATGCACTCTTCTCCATCCCATTATGAATGCTTGGTCTATTGGAGGACCCCAGAGTTACTTCCCTAAGGGAGGCTTCCCAGAATGGGGTCTCATCTGTTGGCACTGGAGTTATTGTAAGACCCTTAATACAACAGCCCAACCCACTTGGCTGGTCTTTGGGCTCTGAGATCTTAAAAAAAAAAAAAAAAAAAAAAAAACCTCTGGTCAGTACAGACTCAAGTCAAGAGCAGTTATGAGACCAGAATGAGGTGGCCATTTCATAAATCTCAACCCTATCTACCTCTCACGTCCCATGTTTGCTCACAGGCTTCACTCCGTTTTCATACATGTTTACGAGACACAGACCCCTTGGCCCTCATGTTTTGCCAACATCAAACCTTTAGACATATTTAATGGCCCAAGGCATCCCAAGACATGAATACATTTGTGCGTACATGAGCAACCAACCAAACAGATGGTTAATGTTTCATAAGACTGCCCGGTCATTGTTGACGTCTAAAACATTTAGTTTAAGCCAGGGTTCAGTTACAGCAGGAAGTAAAGGGAACATCAGTAAAGAGGCCAAAGGTATAGGTTTATTATATAGGTTTGTGTACCTTGAAGCTGGAATTCTAAAAAGCTCGGTGGACAGGTTTGGGAGGGAACCCAGCAACAGGTAGTTAGATTAGGATAGAAGCACGGATACGAAAGGGATGAAGGGATGAGAGTAGGAAAGATAACTAGATTGGCTTCCATCTTGGACATGACCAAGAATAATAGAATGCATGATGACTTTAGGTGGGTCCAAGAGATTTTTTTAAATTAACACCAGCTGGACACGGTGGTGCGTGCCTGTAGTCCCAGTTACTCAGGCGGCTGAGGCAGGAGTTCTGTTAAATAGAGTGGTCAGAATGGCTTGATCCCTCCGAAGAGGTAACATCTGAGTTAGGACCTGAAGCATGATACTGAGCCAGCCATGCTGAGGACCAGAGGAAGAACATTTCAATAGAATGAAATAGCCAATGCAAAGACCCTGAGGTGAGGAAGCTCTTGGTGCGTTCCAGAAGGGGAAAAGTGACCAGTGTGGCTGAGCATAGTGAGTGGGAGGGAGACTGGCATGAGATGAAGGTGGAGAAAAAAGAAAAGCTTAATCACACAGGATCTTGTAAATCTTGGATTTTATTTTTAGAGCAACTAAAGGCTCCTGGTAGGTTTTAGGTAAGGGAACAAAATAGTCTGATTTAGGTTTAAGACTAAACCCACTTTAACTGTTGGGTGGAGAATGGATAGAAGAACAGGAATAAAAGGAGAGCGATCAGTCCAGGTCCACAGCAGCAGTCCCACAGGTGATGAGGTCTTGGATGGACTTGGATGGAGGTGATGGTGGAGATGGGAAGAGGACGGATTTGAGATGTATTCTGGAGGCAGAATTGAATGTTCTTGGTGATGGACTGCATATGAGGGTGAGAACCGGGGTAGAATCAAGAATAAGTACTACCTATACTTAGAGATATAATAAGTATATAGTATTACCTATACTTATGCAAGTATTATCTATACTATTCATTTCGCCTTTATCTCCTGTCTTGAGGATTTAGTGTCTTTTTTGTGAACATAGCATGTCTTCCTAAATATGTGGACAGTTCCTAAAGGACAAAATCTTTGTCTCAGAATTCTTGTACCCCCACAATGCCCACTTAAAATCGCATGTATTACATAGCTGTTAATTGATAGCTTGCTACTACTTTACTATTGTCTGACATTCAATAAATGCTACTATGTTATGATAATAGCCCCTGAGGAAGGAAACAGGCATCAGTAAATTTTAAGTCCAAATAACAAGACAATCATTACTTCTATAATTGTTATCCAACACAGGTAACTCACACCTATCAAACATCAAATAGACGAGAGCTGAGAAAAAAAACCCACAAAAAACTAATATCTATATTCATGAGGGATATTGGTCTGTAGTTTTCTTTTTTTGTGGTGTCCTTTCCTGGTTTTGGTATCAAGGGGATATTGGCTTCATAGAATGAGTTAGGAAGGATGCCCTCTTTCTCAATATTGTGGAATAATTTCTGTAGTATGGGTGTGAGTTCTTCTTTGAATGTTTGGTAAAACTCTGCAGTGTAGCCATCTGGTCCAGGACTTTTACGTTTTGGGAGGTTTTTGATTGCTGATCCTATTTCTGAGTTTGAGATTGGTCTATTCAGATATTCTGTTACCTCTTGGGTGAACTTTGGGAGGTTGTATGTTTCCAGGAATTCGTCCATCTCCTCCTCGTTGTATTGTTTTTGGGCATATAGGTTTTTGTAGTAATCAAAAATAATGTTTTGTATTTCTGTGGCATCTGTTGTGACCTCTCCTTTTTCATTTTTGATTGAATTTATTAG
>RJWJ010036151.1:0-16254 GCA_004363605.1 Indri indri
CTTGCTCTTCCCAGTCTCCACGGTCTCCGTCATCACCCCCTTTCTTTTCCAACTCCTCCTTGTGCCTTAGGGACCAGACACCAACAGACCAGAGACTAGCACTTCCACCTTGGATTTTATTGAGCAAGTATTTGCAGTAGTGTTCTTGGGCTGGCTCACGTTCACGCAGTCAGCCAGGCCTAGGGTGGCTCTTGGCAAAGCTGGGGTGCAAGCTAAGGAAGCCAGGCAGGTCAGGGGCCCTTCCAGCCTTCTCAAGCCTCTGCCTGAGTTCTCATCAATGCTAGTCTCCCTGGCATGATTAGGGACATTATCAGAGAAATATCTAATGGGGGCACATCTGGGTACCCGCCCTCTTTGCTTCAGATGCATCCATCTCCCCACCCTATATTCAACTCTCAACCCAATACAAAAGACCTTTTTAACCAGGATTTCTTCGTGCAGGAAAGCTGGCTTGGAAACATGGGGAGGTGGAAGGGAGGAGCAATAAAAAGGACCCCGGCAAGCAGATCTGCTTGTCTTGGTGCCTACCATAAAGAAACCTCGATCCAGGTAACCTGGCCTGGAAGAAAATGTGCACTGCAGGTCCTCCCTTCTCTAGGAACTAAAAGCAAGGAACAAAAGCAAACGGAAACTCCTGGTCATCCTACCCACTTTCTGGCAGTCTCTAGATAATGATCTAAGGAAATAAGCTTACATTTATAATTAGAGGAGAATTTGGAGAATTTACACTATTTACAAGAGCCACACTGCAAGGATCAGGGAAGGTGAGAGACTGCTGGGCACCGAACGGAAACAGTTTGGGGAGTTCCTAATCTCTTGCCATCGCTGCCATTGCCATTCCTACCGTTTAGCTCCTGGCAGGGAGAGTAGAAGAATCAGATTCTCTTGGGAGCATAATAGGGTCCCAGCAGCAGCCAAGGCATGACTGCTGTCTTGGCATAATCAGGCAGGGCAGAGCGAGGAGGAGGGGGACGGCCCCCGCCTGCTGTCCTCACTCGGAGGCTTGGGGTGCGCGGAGCCTTGGACTGCCAAGCCACATGAGCTCCAGGGATGGTGGACGGCTTGAGCACAAGGGCAAGGCCAGGTCTCTACCGTAGCTCAGGAATGAACTGGGACCAGTTGATGCTGTCAGGGCCCAGTGGGTCCTCCTCCAGGCCAGGGAAGCTGATGTCCAGCAGGATCTTGCTGAGACTGTCATTCATTGTGTCCAGAACCAGGCCTTCTGTCAGAGAACGATTGGCTGAAAGGCTGGGAGCCTGTGGCTCCAGGGGGCCTGGCTTGGGGACCTCGATATCTGTGGGGCAAGAGCTGCCAAAGGGGTCAGAGGGGAGGTCAAAGGGTTCTGAATTGAGGAGCTCTCGGGGTGAGTCAAAGAGGGGAACACTTTTCAGTGGGGTGGTGCTGAGATCCATCAGCCCCAGGGAGTCAGGCAGGGGGCCAAAGGCACCGTGGGGGGTTCGTACTGGGCTGAAATCCAGCCCTCCCACTTTGGCTGGGGGTGTGAGCTTCCAGGATTCAGGGGTTCTGGGGAGGACAGATTTGCTCGGGGTAGAGGAGATGGGCAACGTCTCCTTAATGGGTGTCTTAAAAGGTCCTTCCTCCTCCTGGGAGTAGCCAAGCTGGGCGGCAGGCTCAGAGGCATCTGCTAGGAAGGGAAGCTCTGTGGCACGTTGGGAAGTGCTGGGGCCCTCTGAGAAGAGCAGCTCGGGCTCATCGAGGCAGGGGGGCAGCAGATGCTGTTTCCTTCGAGACCGGCTCAGCTCCCTCCTCTCCCTGCGTTTGATCACGAGCATTTCCGAGACACACTGGGCTGGGGACTTGATTCTGCTGCAGGACTTCTTGGACTTTGGGGTGGGAGAGTGGGACGAATCCTCCCAGGAGTGAGATGATTCCTCTTTGAAAGATGGGGACAGGGAGGGCCACTCTTCCAAGGGAGGGCTCTCCACTTTGATGGGTCTCACTAAGTGCCGTGTTTCCTCCCCAGGCTGGATTTCTTCCTCCTTGATGGACTGAACTGGAAGCAGAGGAGACAGCCCTTCTCCAAGCAGGAGCTTCTCCTCTTTCACTGGTCCTGCAGCGGGGAGAGCGGCTACCCCCTCATCAGCTAGCAGCACCTGAAAGGGAAGCAGAGATAAGGTGAGAGGGGGCTCTCGAGGGCTTGCGAGTCAACCCACCGTCACCAGGCAAGACACAAAATCAGGACAATAAGTAACATACTGAAACTGATCCTCTTTTTGTCTTTTTAAAGTCTATTAAATATGAAAATATACTATATGATGAAGGTGGTAATTCAATTCCAGGGTAAATGATGAGAGTATATAATATGGTGCTGGCATAATTAGTATTCATCTGAGAGAAAGTAAAATTGCATGCTATCTTACACCGTATACAAAGATTTACACATAAAAATTAAAACCTTAAAACCATACAAATCCTGTAACAGAATCTAGGAGACTACATGTACAATCTGAGAGTAGGGGTGACCTTCTTAACCAAGACTGGAAACCCAGAAGCTGTAAAAGAGAAGAGAGACATATTTGACTATATAAAAACATACAATTTTACTGTGGCAAGAGATACCATAAACAAAGTTAAGAAACAAACAATAGAAGTAGAAAAATATCTCCAGCATAAAAGACAGAAGGTGAATATTTTAACGAGGAGCTCTGACAAATTAATAACAAAACCTTATGGAAAAATGGGCAATGTCCATACATAATCAATTCACAGAGGACAATTCTAAGTGACCAAACATAACGAGAAAGTGCTCAAACTTACTGATAAAGATAAAATTATAAAGGAAATACAATAATTTATATATATTAGATTGGCAAATATTAAAAAGACTAGTAATATCAATTGCTGGCAAAGATATAGATCTTATCACATATTGCTGGTTAAAATGTGAATTTTTACAGCTTCTCTGGAAAGCAATGTAGCAATATTTAGTAGAATTTAAAATACCTTTTCGCTCAGAAATCTCACATCTGGGAATCTATCCCATAGAAACAAAAGTACTAGGAAGAAAGATACTTGCAAAAATATTTATTGCAATGTCATTTATAGGGCAAAAAACTAGAAAAAAAATGTGCCCGTAAAAGTGAAATGGTTGAAAATTTTGTGGTATAGCCACATCATGGAATATTATGTAGACATTAAAAAACAATGAATTAGAACTATGCCAAGTGACTTGGAAGAACTTCCACGAGGTATTTATTGTTGAGTTAGAAAAAGACGGAAGTACAAAAGTGTGTGCAACATGACACATTTGCAATGTTCTGTGTGTTGTATGTGTGCATATAAAATGGCTATTGCTATATATATGTACATTATACTAAGAGCATGGATAAAATATGGAAGAAAGCATACTAAATCGTCAACATGTGTTATCTGGGGAGCAGGGGTGATGTGGGCGGGGCCCAGAAGGAAAGAGGGAGGGGAGCCAAAAAGGAAAAAGGGGCGGGGGAAAGAAACTACTGCATTAAAACCAGAACAGTACACACGCTACAATCGCATTAATGCATCTATGCAAAATTATGCATGGTATATATAATTTTATGTATATTTAAAAAATATTTTTAAATTAAAAAAATAAAAGCGAACGTAAGTCACTGTAAACTCCAGAGTCCACGCTCGCTGGAGGGGGCGGGGGAAGCCCTGCACTCAGGTTTCACGTCAGCCCCTGTTCACAAATCCCTCTCTGCTGGGTTATGTGTAGATTTGGTGGCTATCTCAGTATGGTGTAAACTTACCCTCCCACCTTCCCCTCAAGCTGTGCTCAACCAGGGGTGATTCCCTACCCCCCAGGGGACATTTGGCAATACATGGAAACATTTTAATTGTCACACCTGGGGGTGCTGCTGGCATCTAGCAGGGAAGACGAGGGATGCTGCTAAACACCCTTCAGTGCACAGGACAGCCCCCTCCGCGGCCAACAGAGAATTATCCAGCCCAGAACGTCAACAGGACTGATGCTAAGAAACCCTGAGCTAGACTGACCCAGTCACGCTACTACTACCAGGTACTAACTGGCATCTCCTGCCTCCATGGCACTGCACATTGGCATGCTCTCTCCACACCTGTCTGCTTCCCCAAGCCCGCTTCTCTCTAAGACCTCCCTCCCTGGTGAACTCTTCCTTAGCCAGCCCAGCCCCCAGACCCCAGCCCAGCCCATCTATCACAGTCGCCCTTGTCTGAATTAGATAAACTCATCAGGCATTCATGGGCCTTCTGACACCACTAACACTGTAATCCAAATTCCTTTTCAGCCCTTACAACGCTATTACATTCTTCTATGTTTCCATGCCTTGTCTACCCAGCTAGATTTATAAGCTTCTCAAAGAACACTTAGCAGAGTGCTTTGCAAGCTGGAGATCTAACATTTCTAATTGACCGGAATCTCTCTTCAGAGAAAAGCCGAGGACACTCACCTTGGGGGCAATGCGGACTCGCTTGCTGTGGCGGGCGAGCTCCGAGCTCATGAGGGAAGCCGCCAGGGGCAACGGCACCTTTACCGAGGGCTGCAACACCAGTGACTGATTCACTGGGAACTGGATGGGCACCAGGTACGAGCTGACCCGAGGTAGCAGTGGCTTCATCTTCCGCCCTAGAAGGGAACAGCAGCAATCAGGAACAGGGGACCAGGGTGCACCCTCCTCAATCTCAGGAGCTTTGCTCTCCTTCTCTGGGCTCAGATCCCTTTGAGCTGGGAACAGCATCCCGGCATCTGATTCCCTGAAGATACGCCCCCCAAGCAAGGACCAGGCCTGAGGCCCACTCTGCCATACTAACGTGCGCCCAGCGGGAGTTCAGTTTTGATGGTCACGTTCCGGCGGAGCTCAGGATTGGGTCGTTTCTGCTGCTGCTTGTGGCAGATGGGGAGAGAAGGAAACCCGGGTTAATAAGGTAAGTGGGGAAGGCAGAGCCCCACCTGCTGCTCTGGTACCCTGGGACTGAGCTAACCAACAGCCCAGAGAGAAAAAGCCGACCTGAGGGGGTAGATGCAGGTGAGCACAGCCCCCAAAGCTGTGGTTAGCGGGAGGGTGGACAGCGAACAGACATATGATGGCAGGACAGTGCTACTGCCTCACCCTAGGGTCCTCGCCACCCCCAAGGGATGCTGAAGCAGGCAGCTATACAGGTGGCAAAGAAAAGCCAGGCAGAAAAGTGAGCTTCATAAACGGCTGCTGCGGCATGCTCTCTGCCATGCCCTCCTCTGCTCAGCACAACTTTGAGATGCCCGGTGGGAGGGGAAGAAATGGGCACATGCCCAGCAGCCTCGAGTTCACACTCCCAGAGCCTCAGGATGCTCTGTGTTTAGGGCTGGCAGCCACACGGCCGTAGGCTCCCTTCCCCACGTCACATCTTGTCTCTGTCCACTAAAGCCATGCTGAGCAGTGAAAGGAAAACAAGGCCAAGCCCCAAGCCCGATGGAAAGAATCTTACTGATTCCAAGTGCTCGGGCAATTGTGGAGACCCTGGGTCCAGTGGCTGGTGGCGGCCAGGCATTGTGGGAGAGAAATGAGATGAAGTTACCACCAATGTGGTCAATCTGACCAGACTGGGAAGAACATCTATTCCTGACTGATGCCGAGGGACGCCCCAGACAACTGTCCGTCCCAGGACAAGGGTTATAGCTACCAGCAGCATTACAGACACTCTAAAATCCCAAGGCAGTACTTTCTGAAAAGATATTCTGGTGGCTCAGCTTCTGGGTTTCAGCCTAAAGAAGGACTTTTTTAGAACAAGGTTTCCAAGATTTCTCTGTAAGAATCACCTGAGATGCTTGTTAAAAATACAAATTCCCGGGCCCATCCCAGGACACTGAATCAGGAGCCTCAAGAGAGGGGCCTGAAAAACTGTATTTTAACAAGTGTCCCAGGCAATTTTTATTCACAGGAAAGTTAGGGAAACACTGCGATGGGAAGTCCTCTCTTTGGGATCATAATAGTCTTCTCTATGCACTGGTCTAGCACAAAAGTGTGATCTTTGGTATTTGTCGATTGTACTTAATTCAGTGAGTTTTGTGCAAGTCACTAATTGGCTGGCTGGCTTCTTCCTCTCCCCTGATCAAATGAGAGCATCACAAGAACTTGTTTCTTTTTAAGATGGCTACTATGACCTCCACCTCTGGCCTTATTTAGATGAAACCAGGACACTCACCTTAAACACCTGGTCCAACGTTAAGTAGCGATTGGCACTGGGGTGAATGGTCCAGAAGGAAACCTTGCCATTGGCAGACGTCTCCCTAACAAACATGTCATGGAGAGAAAGGTTGTGGCGAATGGAGTTCTGGAAGGAAGAACAACCAGTTATCAGCCACTTTTATCTTCAGAAACATCACCTTTGAAACAAATGGGGAAATAAGCCTCAGGCCTCTCCCACTGTGCTCAGCACAGGCTTTGTCTGGTGTCCTTGTAACCTCGCCTGTTGGCACCTCTCTTCCTGACACTCCACCCTGCAGAGCTGTCTGCCTCAGCCATGAACCCATCTATTCTACGGGGTGCCATCCTTAGGGTGGTGACAAAGGGAATTGCAGGGATAGCTGTCAGGGGCTGGGAGAGGGGAGTGAGGCTGTGAAGCCGTGATCAATAGCAAGAGAGGTGGGGGAGAGAAATTAAGAAACTAGGAAATTAAAGTGACACAAGAGTATGAAGTTAAGAGTTCTACTGTGATGAAAACAAAGCAAAACAAAGCAGCCCTGTCTGAGAAGCGAGAGCCTGTCAGAAGACCTCCTTTGTGCTCTGACACTGACAAACTGCGTGAGCTACACTGACTCCCCACGCATCTCAGTGTTCCCATGAATAAAAGGCAGGGCAGATCCCTGCCCCGCTAGAAATGATACTCGACATTACAGGAGATGAATCTTGGGGCATGATGCTCACAGACAGCGTTCTTCTTTTTCTTTAAGATCTTTCCCTACAACTGTCATCTTATACTTAGCCACTCCAGCTGCTGGTTACCTAGGACTGCTGCTCAGTGTAGCAGGAAGGAGGGCTTGGGTGCTACACTGAAGACTCTCCATAAACCTGAGGTAGTAACAGATGAAGTGTTTACAGAGCTCTTACTAAAAATTTTGTCTGGATTAATAAGATCGGGTCACAATCCACAAGATACATTTGTTTATATCTCTAGCATCCTTTGCACTTAACTGCTGCCCTGGATACAAACTGCAGCACAGCACCAGAGACAAACTGTCAGGCCAGAGTGACCTTGACTTTGGTTGTTATGCGACATATTACCTTCCAGCCTGGCTTGGCAATGTGCTTAAAATAGGGGAAGTGGTCCTCAATCCAAGTGTAGATGTCTTTCAGGGTCATGCGCTTCCTCTCAGTGCTGTTGATGGCGAATTGTATCATGGCCATGTAAGAGTAGGGCGGCCGCTCAGACACAGAGTCCTGCCAGGACGTCGATGCTCCTGAGGCCTCCTCAACCTGAGGGTTATGAGAAGCCAAAGGGAAAGAAAAAGGAATGACATGGAGGAGTTCACAAGAACCACTCCCTTGAAGAGCTGGGCCCCTGAAGAACATCCCCCGAGAGACCTTTATCCTGTAGAACTGTACTAGAAACAAACTCATTGAGACCACTATTTCAGAGAATAAAATTTTAGGATTGGGATAAATCTTGGAGATGATCGAGCCTAGACCCCAGCCAACAGGGAACTGTTTCTCTTGTCATCATTCATTTCGCTGAAGACACTATCTAATAATAAGAGAAAGGCCAGTCCCTTCTAGTTGAAACTTCTCAGGAGAGTTTGGGTATATACTTTGATTCTCAAAGCACTTATTTTATATTAAAACCATGCTGATTTTTCAGACTTGAGGATCAAGAGACCTAGATCTTACTACCATTTCTATTCCTGATGTGATGTGAACAAATCCATCTCATTTGAATGTTTGTTAGAGAGAAACATTCCCAAGAGAATGGGACGGACAAATGTCTGCAAAGCACACATTTTGCTAAGTCTTAGGCAAAGATCTGGTCATTTGCATTTTTAAAAATTGAGATATAATTTTATAAAGTACACAAATTTTAAGTACACAGCTCAATTAATATTAACGTATGTAAACATGCATGTAAATTTTCACTTTTAAAGGTTGTTGAATGAATGATTAACAGGTATATACAACAGAATCTAGATGTATGATAGTGGCAACTATGAAAAAATAAAAACACCCAGACTACACAATTGGGTCAGATCAATCTTGGTTGCTCAGTAAGTATTTAAAATTCACATCTAACTCACTTTATTTGCTATTAATGTTATATCTTCTAATAAAACTATGTTATGTTGCATTCAATTCATACTGTTGAGCAGTCTCTTTAAAATTTAAGTGGCTTCCCAAACTAAGGCCTCTTTGTTCTTTCCTAAATACCTACTAAGTACCTACTAAGAGCAGAAAAGTAAACTCAGTGCTGATGGGAATACAGAGTGAGCCAAGGGAATCTGCCCTCACGGAAATTTCACAGATGGGGGAAAAAAGATCCCAGGCAGAAAAGTAGCTCAGAAGTTATACAGAATAGCGCAAAGTAGAATGCTAATACAAGAACTTGGAAGTTCTGCTGCAGCAGGCCACTTAATCCATTTCCCATCTTAGAAATTCCCTGCACTGTCTGATTTTCCTGGTGAGTGACAGAACAGTTTACCTTAACTGGTCTCTGCTCCAGGTGACAATTCTCCTTTTCCTCCATCTCTTGCTTGATGCCACAGGATCCCAGTCCATCAGAGCTCATCTTTCCAAGCCACTGGATGTTGGTTAAGCTGTTGTCAAGAGTGCAGCCTGCTGCCTCACTGCCTGCTGGAGGGGAAACAGTCCAAGGCCCCACTTAGCTCTGTGTGACCACATCCAGTAGGCCCATCAGAATTGGTGGTTAGGGATCACCCCTCCAAGACCTTAGGGTCAGGAACACATGATGAATCTATTGTGACTCTAAGTTACTCTGCTCCATTAAACATCTCAGGAGAAATTCAGGAACACAGTTTAAATTACATTTCAATCTGAGCCACACTGAGCCTTAAAGATCAATCAAGGCAAGCTTACAAAAGAGCTATTATCTGCACAAAAAAGGTCACTTTTCCTCCTCTTGTTTCAGTCTTAATTTTATTAAGATGGAGAAAGATTCCTACTTCCCTATAGGATCAGTGGAAAGGGTAAATAGAATAATAACTCCTTTTCCAATATAAAGAAGGCAATAGAAATGCTAATTATAACTGTAACCTTATCAACAATACCACGAAGTATCTAGGTCAAAGTTTCAGGGAGAAAAAAGACTTTCCCTTGACTCAGGCTAGATGCCTGTCTGTTGCAAGCAACAGGACTACCTGCAGACCTTGCTACCTGAGAGGAAAGGCTGTGCTTCTAAGCCCTTTGCCTTGCAGACCACATACCACAGCTCTCCCGTCTCTGCCCCAGAAGGGTTCCAGGTGGTCTATGAAGATTCACATCCCTAGCTGCAGGTTTTGGTCCCAACATCTCAGTGATCACTTCTGTCTTCTTAGCATCATTGCTGGTTTGGGCTTGAGGCTGGAGTCCTGGAGGGTGAGTTGGGGCTCCCCCACAGCTGATGAGGATGAATTTGTTGGGCCCACTGCTGCCACTTTCTTTGCCTTTGGCAGTCAAGGCTGTGATGATGCTCTGGATATTGGCATTGTTGGGGATGGCCACCACTTGGGTATTGGGCATGGTGGGATGGTTAATAATCTTGATCCCAGCTGGAAACTTGCAGGAGTTTGACTCTGCCACCTCCTTGGAGGCCTGTGCTTGACTAGGCTCCTGTTGGGCAGAGACTCTCTTAGGTTCCTCCTCTGATGTTTCACCTGAGGCATTTTGAACGGGAAGGGGCAGCCTCCGTCTTTTGAGAATCAGTGGCCGATGGGGGCTGGTTTTCATTATGAATCTATGTTTTTACTCTCCATTGAGAATCACAAGCATGGACCCTGGAAAGTGCAAGGAGCAGAGGATGTCAGATTTGTTAGATTGAAAGGTGTTCCTCTTTATATGGTTAGGTGCATGAGCCCAAAGGCCCAGGTGAATGCTCCCTGAGCCTCTGAAAAGACTTCAGTCAATAAGATGAGCCCTACTGACCAAAAAATAAAAAAATAAAAAAAAATAAAAAAGGTTAAAATTACAGCAAACAGAAGCAATTCAAAAGGGGAAAGAAAGGGGGACTAGCATGTTGGTTCACGCCTATAATCCTTGCACTCTGGGAGGCCCAGGCAGGAGGATTGCTTTAGGCCAGGAGTTCAAGATCCAGCCTGGGCATCTACAAAACATAAGAAAATATTAGCTGGGTGTAGGGGCATGCGCCTGCAGTCTGAGCTACTCAGGAGGCTGAGGCAGAAGGATGACATGAGCCTAGGAGTTGGAGGCTGCAGTGTGCTATGATTGTGCCACTGCACTCTGGCCTGGGCAACAGAGCAAGTCCCTGTCTCAAAAAAGTATATTTTCTTTCACAGTTTGCAATATATATATATAATGCCATTTTAGTACTTGCACATGGTTATACATATTTTACTTTCTAAGCATGCTTTGTTGATTTTAATAGATACATGGAACACTACTACTAAATAAAATTGTATAATCCTATTTTGAGGTACTTTGAGATGCAGAGGAATTGGCTATTTCTTTTTTAGGATACCTACTACTTCCCCCAAAATGACGGCACTTTTTTAACATTTGCCATCCACTTAAAGTTCACAGGCACTCTCCACTTTCTTTATATCTAGGTTTCTTCTGCTTGCAAATCTCAGTTTTACTTTCACCTCTTATCTCTCCAGGCCTCCCTCCCCCCATCAATCAGTAGATACTATTCTTTTTCCATAGGATATCTAAGTCTTAATTTTCTCTTCTATTTCCTGACCAGCCTCTTATTATTGCCAACTCTTTCTGGCCGGGAAGACTTCCAGAGTGACTCTTCTGATCCCACCCCTATCCTGAACAGGAAAACCTCGCTATTCTCTGGAACCAGGAGAAAGTCCCTGCAAAAGAGTAGCATGGAGGCAGTGTTGCCTAGTAGTGAGAGCGCCTGGGAGTAGGGGAGCGTGTGTGCGGGTTGGTCTTTGACTCAATGCAGAACAAGCTTAGTCTTCATCCCAGCCAAGTCCGCACTAAGAAAGCAGGCCACCCCAGCCCTCCCGAGCCTGTGGGCAGGGTGCAGAGGTCAAACTTCGAGGGAAGGCCCAGGGGTGCTTTGAGCAGGAAGTCAGAAGGCCAAGACCAGGAGGTTGGATGCAGAGAAAATCTGCACCCTCTGGCTCAGACCTCCTTCCTGTGTGGCCCCAAATCTCCACTCGTGGCCCGGGCCCCGCTGCTACATGTCGTGACCTCCGCGCCCGGAGGACTTGCGGACGCGGCGCCCGAGCCCCTGCTCCCTGCCACTGGCCGGGCCGGGCCTCGGACTCCATTCCTGCTCCCCGCTCACCTCCAGACTGCAGCCGCCGCCGCCGCTGCCGGGCTGTGGCTCGGAGGGCGGGCTCCGGGCTCCTCCAACCTGGGGGCCGAGCCAGGGCCCCGGACAGGGACTCGCGCCGGGCCGGCCGGGTCCCCAGCCGTGTGGGAGGGGTGGGAACCCCGGGGGATCCCGGGAGGGGAGGGGGTCCCGGCCCGGGGCCGGGGGTGGGGTCCGGCACCGGAGCTTTCAGTTTGTTCCGCTGTTTGAAATTGGCGCCGGCGGAGCGTTGCGGTCACGTGACGGAGCGTCGCCAATGGGCGGCGGCCTTGTCTCCACGTTCCGGGCTCGAACGCTCTGCGCCCTGACGGGAGCGGCTGCCGGGCCTTGCCGGGCGGGTAAGGCGGGCCGCAGGCAGGCTCGTGGTGGGAGAGGTGGCTGTGGGGGTCGGGGACGAGCCAGAGGGGCCCCCGCGGCCGGGCTGGGTGAGCGCAGGGACAGTCTGGGGACGCGCGGACACGGCTCTGGCCGCGCCGGCTCCCTCGGCCTACTTTCCTTCCCGTTCCCCGGCCGCTACCCCGGCGACACGCCCCCTGCTCCCCTGGGGTTTCCGACCCCTTTAGTGGTCTGTTTTAGTGGATGTCCTTCCTGACGGAAGTTGTTCCCCAGTTAACGATCGTCTCGATCCCCCGACTGGACTGAGTTCTTTGAGGGCTGCGTATGATCTTGTTCGAGTTTATTCCATCTTAAAAAATGAACACACAAGCTTCAAGTATTGACCTGCCTTTTGCTCCCCTCCCACAGCCATGCCTTTAGATATAATAAAGTGCTTTATTTATTTACTTATTCAGTAGATTTTGTTGAGCTACTGTGTGCCAGGCACGGCTAGGCCCTGAAGATACAATGGCAGACAAAGATTTTCCTTCCCCTGAGCTTACAGTCTAAAGAACATTTTCAAAGAATCAAATAAGCAAATGCAGAAATATAACTGTGACCTGACAAATTAGAGGTCACATTAAGGAGTTATTAGGTAGGACAGGAAAGGCTTTTCTGATGAGCTGAAGCTTGGTGCGAAATCTGATGCCTTTTACAAAGAAGGGAGGGAAACCCTCTAAAGCAGATGGAATCGTCTGCAAAGGCTGTGTGGCAGAAGAAAGCATGGTGACACAAGGCTGGGCTAAGAGACCTGAATGGAGTGGGTGTAGTTGAAGCGGGAGCCAGAGGAAGCCGGGCCTTAGCCATACTGAAGAGTTTTGTCCTTATCCAAAAATTAAAGGAAGCCAATCAAAACTTTAAGCAGAAGTGAGTCTAGGTGAGATTTGTATTTTAGTTTATTTATATTTTTTGAGACAGTCTCACTCTGTTGCCTGGGCTAGAGGGCTAGAGTGCCGTGGCGTTAGCCTAGCTCACAGCAACCTCAAACTCCTGGGCTCAAGCCATCCTCCTGCCTCAGCCTCCCAAGTAGCTGGGACTACAGGCATGTGCCACCATGCCTGGCTAATTTTTTATATATATATTTTTAGTTGTCCAGCTAATTTCTTTCTATTTTTTTTTTTTTTTTATTGAGACAGAGTCTCACTCTCTTGCCTGGGGCGAGTGCCGTGGCGTCAGCCTAGCTCACAGCAACCTCAAACTCCAGGGCTCAAGCAATCCTACTGTCTCAGCCTCCCGAATACTTGGGACTACAGGCATGTGCCACCATGCCCGGCTAATTTTTTCTATATATATTTTTAGCTGTCCAATTAATTTCTTTCTATTTTTGGTAGAGACAGGGTCTTGCTCTTGCTCAGGCTTGTCTCGAACTCCTGAGCTCAAAGGATCCACCTGCCTCGGCCTCCCAAAGTGCTAGGATTACAGGCATGAGCCACCAAGCCCGCCCAGATTTGTATTTGAAAAGGTCCCTCTGCAGGGCATGCCAGAGTGGCTTAGGGTTGACCATGTAGGGTATTGCAGTATTCTAGGCAAGAATTGCTAGAACTTGAAGAAGGTTGGTGGGTGGGGAGAGAAAGAGAGAGAGAGAAGAGGAAGAGTGAGGAGGACTTTATTGAAGACATGTTTAAGATGTAAAATTGACAGGGCTTGGTATTGGGTTGGATGGCAGAGGGAAATGTCGAGGTTTCTGGCGCATAACTGAAGGAATGATGCCATTCCTTTCCAGGGCCCTGGAAGATAATCACTTTGGCTGCAGGTGGGGGTAGGGGTCCTGGGGGAATGATGGATCATGAGTTCAGTTTTAAATATGTTGAATTTGAGGTGCATTTGAGACATCTAGTTGCTATCAAGTAAGCAGTGGGATATATGGATCTTGAACTTAGAGAATTCTAAGATGAATATCTAAATACTGAAGTCATCTACTTCAGGTGGTTATTGAAATGTGAGCAGATGAGATTGCCTAAGAAAAGTGTATAGAGTGAGAATGGCTCCAAAGCACAGCCAGAGGGGAAGGCCTTAGAGAGCAGAATGGACTGAACTCTAATAAGAGCAGAAAGAAAGAGGAGGTATGCAGATATATATGGGTTCGTATGTTTGATTTCTGGAAAATAAGAGTGTTTCCTTTGATGTCTTCTGTCCTTTGTATTGTTTGTCAAGTAGGAAGTAAGGTCATTTGTTGAGTAAAAAGGGGTTTCTGAAGTTTTAAGAAAGTGGAAATGTTTTAAGATAGTCTTTGTGGAAAATGAATTGATCAAGGGAACAGTAGGATTGCCGAGCATTACAGTGCCCATTTGAGGCTGGTGACCTTCGGTAAGTCATGAATTTCAACACTTCTCACTGTAGCCATTGCTACCACTGTCATCTCTCCATTAGACTCTTGCAGTAGCCTTCCAACTGGGTACCCGGCTTCCTGTATCCATCCCCCGTCTCCTCAACCAGCTTTTCTCACACAGGGCCCACCTAGAGTGTCTTTTAAAAGTATAAATCGGATCGTGTCCCTTCCCTGTCCAGAACTTTTCAGTCGCTTCCTGTCACACTAAGAATAATTAAATCTATAGTCCTTAACCCTGTGTCATTTAACTGTTTCCACAGTGTCCTTACTGTTTCTTGAACAGGTCAGATATATTCCCCCATCTTGGAGTCTTTGCACTTACTATTCTCTCAGCCTGGAATATTCTTCCCTCCTGTAATTCCATTGCTTGTTTATTCTCCTTTCTTCATTCAGGTCTTTGCTCAAATATCAATTCTTCAGATGGGTATTTCCTGACAACCCTGTCTAAAATAGCGCTCAGTCAGCTCAACCCCTTGTGCTGTTTAATTTTTCTCCACACCTTTATTACTTTCCAACTAGAGTGTAAACACCGCGAAGGCAGTGATTTGATTTGATTTTGTTCTCTGGTATATATTTTCAGTACCTGGAATGGTGCCTAGCACGCAGTAGGCACTCAGTAAGTATTTCTTGGGTGAATGAATTAATGAACAAATGGATGTATTTATTACCTTGGTTCTCCCTAAAATGTTAGTTCCTTGAGGGTAGAGACTTTGTCCTTTTTCTTCTTCTTTCTGCTTTCTTTTCTTCTTCCTTCTTTTGACAGGATCTCGAGCTAGAGAGTGCCCTGGTGTCATCACAGCTCACAGCAACCTCAAACTTCTGGGCTCAAGCGATCCTCCTGCCTGGCCTCCCGAGTAGCTGGGACTACAGGCGGGCGCCACAACGCCCTGTTAATTTTTCTATTTTTTGTAGGGATGGAGTCTCGCTCTTGTTTAGGCTGGTCTTAAACTCCTGGCCTCAAGCGATCCTTCCGCCTCAGACTCCCAGAGTGCTAGGATTACAGGTGTGAGCCAGTGCACCCGGCCTTTCTTTTTTTTCCTTTACCTGTATCACAACTGCCTAGTCATATAAGTCAGAGTATATTTTTTGTGGGTGTTGATCGAATGACTGAATCATGAATGTATAGTAGAACCAATTTGCTCTGTTGTGTGACTTTCCGGCATGCTCAGCTGCACCTCCCGTTTACCCCTTTACCTATTGCATCAACCCTGTGTCCCACCATTCCATCGAAGAAGCCCTTATTAGAGCTGATCTGGTTACTAGATCCAATGGACACTTTTTCAGACTTTTATTACTTTCTGGGTCCTGTTAACCTGCCTCTGTCTTACCCTCCCATCTCCACTGGCACAGCTCAGGTTTGGGACCCCATTATTTCTCACTCAGATGACATATTGACCTCCAAACTGGTCCCCCTACTTCCAGGGTACTTGTTCTCTCTTTCGTACTACTGCCAGGATTATCTGTCTAAAATATACAAATAAAACAAATATGGCATTTATGAAAAAACTGAAAATGTGAACACTGGCTGGGTATTTGATATCAAGGAATTTATGTGTGTGTGTGTGTGTGTGTGTGTGTGTGTGTGTGTGTGTATTTATTTAGCTGTGTTAATGGGAATGATAAAATGAGAATATATTTTCTTCAAAATAATCCAGGGGTAGGGGAAGTAGATAGGTGTATAGATGGGTCAGGATTGGCCATGGGTCAATTGTTATTGGAGCTGGATGATGAGGACATGGGGGCCTATTATGTTATTCAGTCTACTTTTGTGTATGTATGTTCAAAATTATCAAGGGTGAAAAATTAAGGAGAAAAAGCCAAGTGTGATCACATCCTTCTGCTTGAAAGTCTTCAAGGCTGAAGTCCAAACTAATATGGCCTCACCTGGTTTTTCCTTCCTGACCCTAACACCATGTTCAGCCTCAGTTCTTGCCATTCATCTTTCATACTCTGTATCCAGCTACATTGAGTTTGTAATTCCCAGAATTCACAATACTCCTTCATGTCTCCATGCCTTTTTATGTGCTGTTCCCCAGGCTAGAATGCTTTTTTGTCCTAGCCCTTCCAAACCTAAGTCAGGTATCTCCCTTTCCAGAAAGCCT
>RJWJ010036152.1:0-16246 GCA_004363605.1 Indri indri
CATCATCTCCTACCTGGATTGCTGGAATGGTCTCCCTACCTCCCTACCTCCAGGTGCTCTCCTGCTAACTCGTTTTCTCCTTGGAAACTTTTAGGATCTCTGTGATCCTGTGTTTATGGTACTTCTTTCAAATCAACTGTCTGAGCCAGGAGCCTGGATATGATCCTACTTTTGTGCCTTTCACACCCCACTTCTGTTCAGTCACCAAATCCCACTGGTCCTGCCTGCTCAGCCTCTCTCATTTCCACCCACCCCATCTACTCCTCTTAACTGGGGAAAATCCCTCTCCTCATTTAAGACTTAGATCACGTGCCCCAACTTCGTGACATCCTCTCCAGTCTTAGCAGTTGTAATTAATCGCTTCCTCTCTTGTGCGCCCCAGCTCTTTGCTTATTCATCTATTTATCAATTATTTCATCCAGGGGATTATCATCTCCCCCATTGCCATTTAATTTCTTTGAGAGTAGAGATTGGGTTTTATTCATCTCCATACCTCCGTAGCACCTAACACAGTCCCAGACAAGTCAAAGACACTCAATAAATGTAGCAGAATAAAAGAAAGAATAAATAAATCTCAAATCCAAAATTCTATCCTGACCCTAACCGCAATAACTGGATCCTAACTGCAGATTTATCTTCCCAAAGTTTCAACTTTTTGAGACATTCCACTGCTCAGTCTTCCCTCGTGGCTTCCTTACCTACAGAATTAAGTTCTGACTCATTGCAAAAGGCAGTATGGTATGATAGAGCACTTTGGACTCAGAGTCAGGGGTCCCGGATGGTCTTCAAGGCCCCAGTCTCCATGGAGAGATGAGGAGATAGATTTATTTAGTTAATCCTCCAAACCTTTGCTGAAGGCCAAATCCTTTTTCAGAGCTCAAGGTAATTAGATCATTTTTTCCCAGAACAATAACAACTATGGCTCGTATGTCTGTTACTACTGTCGCTGCTGCTGCTGTTACTACTGCTAATATAGTAGTACTGCCATTGCTTTTACTACCACTGCTACTACTGCTACTGCTATTGCTGCTACTATTGCTTCTATTGCTAGTACTGCTAATCTAATGCTACTGCTACTACTGGTGCCACTACTACTGTTGATACTGCTGTTACTACTACTGCTATTGCTAATCTCCTACTGCCACTGCTGCACTGCTCTGCCCTGATTGAGTGCCTACTGGGCTCCAGCCCCTGCACTGGTTGCATTGTCTTACATGATCTTACATAAGCCTCACAACAACTCTATGAAGTAGGCGTTATTCTCCTCCTTTCCCCGATACGGAAACAGAAGCTTAGCAAGACTGAGTAATCTGCCTAAAGTTGCACAGCTTGTCGTAAGCGGAGGAGCCTGAGTGTCATCAGACTCCAGTGCTCGCATTCTTCCCCTTCTCCCTTCCACTTTTTTGTGTACAGTCCTAAGACTGACAGTACGATAAATATTTAATGCCAGTTATAAAAAGCCTCTGCCTCGGGGAGCTCACTCTTCGTTTTTGTTCGTACACATGACCTCATTTTGCCTTATTCCCCCTGAGCCTTGCTTCAGGCATTCTCCTTTGCAGGAGGATGTCCCCACACATCCTCGGTGCCTGAGCTCTTCCTTTGAACGACTGCTATGAAATGACTGTGTAACAGGCAGAGTCGGCGCTAGCCCCAGAGTTGTAACAAGAGAGATTTTTTGCCGGGAGATTAGCGTGGGGCAGCTCAAGGCAGGGGAGGCCCAGCCCCCTCTATTAATCCACCCCTCCCCTACTGCCGCGTTATGAAGCGGATGCTACAGCACCAGCTAGAGGGAGTTTTCCCAGTAAATAACCTAAAGACTTCCTTTTCCTCTACCCAAGCCACATTCCACCTCCAACTCCCAGGACTCAAGTTATAAAGTCGAACGGATTTAAAGATGTAGCCATTAGGAAACTGGGTTCTGCTCCCAGCTCCAGTACTGCCTGGCTGTGTGACACTAAGTACATCTCCTGCCCTGAATGGAGTTACCACAGAAGTTTCAACTGGTTTCAGCTTCTTGCTCTTTGATATGGGGACATAATCCTCAACCAACATACTCATCAACTAAGAATAAAAGGAAAAAAAAGTGCATTGTGAGCATAGAATGAGAGGATGAATGGGAAAGTACAGTGTTTTGAAAAATATTTCCCAATATTTTCTCCCTTTTTTCTGAGACCTCATAAAGATTTCCACTTCATCTGTGCTTGCTTTTAACCTGGAGTGTCTTGTCATTAATTTCTCTAACATAGTTTATTAAATGTCATGAGTTTTTCAGGGACCTCTCCATTCCTCTCTGCTGCCCTAATTTCTACCTATGCTTCAAGATCCCTCCTCCAAGAAGTCTTCTCTCATGCGCTGGTCCTCATAGCTAACTCTTCCTCTGAGCTTCTAGAGAATCATTGTCCAAACATTTCATTTGACACTTAGCAACGGCTTTGCCATTTCACTTTTTCTTGACTATCAGCTTCCCAACTCAATTTTGCATTGTTCCTAGGTTGAGATGATTGGAGAGGACAAAGAGCAGTATTATTCATTTCTGGAGGTCCAGGGTTTAGCACAAGGCCAGAGAGAGACTAACCACTCACTGAGAGTTTGCAAGCTACTGCTGCTGCTGCTGGTGAGGATGAGGGTAGTTGCTCTGGGCAGAACATTTCTGTGACGCTGACACCCCTCCTCTCTCTCCCTCCAGAAGTTCACAAATAAAAGTGACCCCTTAAACTTCTGGGCAAAGTGGAACAAACCCAGTTTACCAGCCCATGTATTAATAGTAAGTTGTCAAACTGTAGGCTGAGAGCATCCATGGGAAAAAGAAAGGCAAAGGAGAGAGATAGGTAGAGACTAGGAGAGAATAAAGATATAAATTGACTGATGGATTTGAGTGTGTGTATATGTGTATACTAGCATGTTTGCATTTTGTGTGCCTCTTAAATGAGTAACTTTTTTTAATATTTGTGTTTGACTATGCATGAATTTGCAGAGTGTGTGTATCACTGAGTATTAGATGACAGATCATTGTCAATTCTAAGCAGATTTTTACATCTGCTCATAGTCGAGGTCCTGAGTAAAATTGCTATTTGAAATTCTGTCTAATTTCTCAACATTTCATCCTCATTAATGGATCACTCCCTCTGCCCCAGCCTCCCTGGGACTGCTCAGCAGGATGTCAGGGCTACCTCCCCTCCTTCCAGGCCCAGTGGAGGCTTGTTCTGGCTGATCCCAGCCAGGCCAGTTCCTCTGGGGTGGGGAGTGCGCCAAGAACCCCTTTTCAGACTCTATCCCCATGTGATCTCATGTTTAGGTCTTCTTGCTGTATTTCAGCCTTGTGCTCCTGTTTTCTCTCTTTCTCCTTCTTTCAGGTCACCCTTGACTAAAGGTTGAAGAAATACGGCAGGTGTGGTGTTAAGAAGAAGGGAGAGGCTACTCTCCTTAGCACCCCTACCACCTCTCCAAAGTGTTCCTGGAGAGCCGAAATGCCGTGGTTCCAGAGTGTTCATTTCCATTCAATTTCATAAGCATTTACCACTCTAACTAGGCTGAATGCTAGGTGATGGTCAAAAGTGAAGCGTGCACAATTGTGGAGTAAATATAGCCACGTGCCACATGACAACATTTTGGTCAATGCTAGACCACAAGCATGACCGTGGTCCCCTAATATTATAGTACCATATTTTTATGTCTTTTCTGTGTTTAGATATGTTTAGCTACACAAATATTTACCATGCGTTCCAGTTGCCTACAGTATTCAATACAGTAATATGCTGTGCAGGTTTATAGCCTAGGAGCAACAGGCTATAGTGGATAGCCTAGGTGGGTAGCAGGCTATATCATCTAGGTTTATGTAAGTATATTCTATGAGGTTGGCACAATGACGAAATGGCCTAGGGATGCATTTCTCTGTATGTATCCCCGTCAAGTGATGCATGTCTGTACTTAATTGCTCTGGCCCCAAGAGCAGCTCCAAGGAGCTTGAGACTTTGCCTTTATTGAAAAAGAAATACACTGGGTGGGGGAATTCTAAACAGTAAGGCTTGTTCATCATACATGCCTAATTCATTCTTTAGTAAGTTTAATATTCATTCATCCTTTCTTTTATTCATTTATTCATTCATCCTTAGGGAGGCCGTGTGGTTTGTTTGAAAGAGTACTAACTCAGAAGCTCGGATGCAAGCCTGATTCAGCTGCTGTCATCTCCCCTCTTTGAACCTCAATTTCTTCACCCATAGAATAGAATTAAGAATGACTGCTCTTCCTAAACCACAATATTACCTTAAGGAACTTCGGGGAAGATGGATGTAGTGGGGAGAAGGAACTAACATTCTCTGAGTTCCCACTAGAGGCAGGCCCTTTGCATGCATCCATTCTACAGCTATACAACAGGAGGCGGGCAGGGCAAAGTGGAAATCGGGAACAGGGGCAGGGTCTAGAAATGATCCATTAGAAAGAGCCTGAACTGAAAGCAAAGAGATCTATAATCTAATCCCAATCTCTTCCTGGCATTTATATAACTTTAGAAAGGTCACCCTCCCTTTCTAAGCCTCAGTTTTCCCGTCTATAAAATGAATCTACTTAAGTAGGTGATCACTACAGGCTCCTCCAGTTCTGCCATTTTGGGTCTCTAGGAACACCCCCTCCAACTCATTTGCCTACCTTGAAGGATGATCTCATATTGTCCCTAGCGTGCATGTCAGGCTGCTAGACTCTAATGCTGTGGGCAGGATGACTACATGGTAGAGCTTCATACTCAGCTCAGCAACAGCAGTGGTGAATCCTGCCTCCCAAAGATTCTCTCTGTCCTCAGACTTGATGCTGAACCAGAGACTGCTGGAGAACTGAGACCAGCTGGTGACACCATGAACCTTGCATACAAAAGGTGCAACGCTTTGGACCTAATTAACATCATCATGTAATAAGCACCACGGAGCACACTTGAGCTTCCAGAAAGAATAAATAAAGCAATGTTTTATCTTAAGCATTGGTTAACAGTGAGTATTAATAATAAATATACTTGTGCATTATTTGCTACACCTTCGCTGCACCTGCTATGGCTGACCCAGATCCCATGAGAAGGCACATCCTGATTTTAAGGGTGTATATTATAAGTTGCTTGTCAAGTAGCTGGAGAATTGAGGCCCTGACTGGATGTCATGATAGACTTACACAGAGATGTGGACACAGAGTGAGGACTCTGGTTTCTGACAGATCCAAGTGAGAATCCTGCTCTGCCACCATGTAACCTTGAACTATCTCTGTGAAATTTTCTTGTTTATAAAATGGGATTAATTGATGCCTGGGTTACAGGAGGGTTGTGAAGAGGAGATGATGAGATGATGTGAATAAAGGCCCTAGCCAAATGGAAGTGTCTCATAGAGGGTAGGCATTATTCTTAATTACATCCATATACTCTTATGCTTAGTGTTTCTAAGGTAGTCAGTCAAACCAACACCCTGGCACACATAAGTGGATAATATGCTCCCTCATTATAAATGAATAGTGAGGTCTTTCTCTGTCAACAGCTGTGGTCATTCGTCCATCTCCAAGAGTGTCTTCTCCCTTCTCATTGTAATGTCATCAGTCTCCTTCATTCGCTTATTCATTAGTAATGTCTACCACAGTATCTTAGTTTGGGATCTCCCAAAAGCAGAGACTAGGACAAAGAACTTAGAGCAAGTATTTTATTTGCCAGATGATACCAAGAAGCAGAGGTAAGGGAGAGGCAAAGGTGAGACAGAGTGGGGAGAAAATCTGGTAAAGGGTATGTCAATGAGCTCATTATCACAGAGGGGAAAGAGGCCTCAACCCCTCTAGGGGTTTTCTTAGCACTAATATAAAAACTCCTCAGAGTTGAGGGTTGCCTCCTTGGGCATAAATTCCCCCTTGCTTATTTGCAAGGCTGACCCCTGAGGCAGCTGAGAGCTGCTTGATAAGGGTTGCTGGCCTGGTACATGGAGCTGCCCAGCTCACTGTGCTAAATCAGGTGGGCTGAGGAGATGTGGGGTGGGCAGCACAAGCATCTGCTACACATGAACATGGGAGGGGCTGGTGAGCAGGAGTGCCTTGTCTTTGCCATGCCATGGCTAGGAAGTTTGGTAGGGCAGTGTCGGAGTCAACTCTGCATCCTGAGAATCCAGGACAGTGCCTGCACGGAGGTAAGCACCCAGAGATTATTCATGAGTGAAAGAATGGATGGATGGTTTGATGGATGGGAATATGGGTATAGATGGACTTTCTCCTTTGTAAGAATAATTTCTATTTACAAGTGGGGGGTGGTAAGTGTAGGTCGGGGGAGGTTGGATGCAGATGGAGTTTGATGTACAGGGTAATCAATCTGGGACAGGGGCGGGAAGGCAAGAAGTCCTCAGAAGAAATGAATGGAGCACTGGGTCAAGTGAGCTGGGTCACAGGGGCCATAGATGCGAAGTTGGCCTGACCTGGCACTCCAGCTTGGAATCGACACCCAAATGGGAGCCAGAAGAGCAGAAGAACTGAAATAGTGAAGGAAAATAGTCTCAGAGTGGGATCAGAAAGAAGGGGCCCAGGAGGGCCAGGAGCCTGAAGCTGGGACTCAGAAGACCTCAGATTTGGACTTCAGGCCTTTGCAGAACCTCACCCTTTCTTAATGTCAACTCTGATTGTGCATGTAAGCTGAATTTCCTTTTAACAATGAGTGCATTTGATCAAGAAAAAGGAAAATAAAAACAAAGTGTTTGAGATTTTATATATATTTTGTTTTTAGGCATCTTTATTTTTTATTACATTAAAATCCTGAAGACCAATTTCTACAAGTAACATTCCCTTTTTACTAATTATAAATATAACACTATTTGTCTGGAAAATTTAAAATTTAAGAAATAGGAAAAAGCATAAAGAAAATAACATCATCACCAAGAGATACACACTTTATGTATTTTAATATATTTTAACAAAATTTGAAATGATTTTATATTTATAGTTTTAGACATTTTTCTTCACTGAGGTCCCCAGATGGATATCGTATAATGTATAGTTTTCATGTACATTTCTCCATGCCATTGAATACTCTTTGAAAGCATTAATTTTTACTGATTATGTAATAGTCTACCTTACAGGCAAAACCATATTTATGTACCATTTCCCTCTTGTTGGACATTTGGGACATTTCTCATTTTTTTTTTTTTTGCTATTATAAATCATGCTGGTATGAACAGAACTGTGCAAAATACTTTATATGCAGTATTTCCTTTAAACTTCCTTGCAAACCCACGAGGTGAGTACTATATGTAATCTCCTTTTACAGATTGGAAAACTGAGGGTCAGAGGGGAGTTAAAGAATTTGTCAAAGTCACTGTCTTAGTTTGGGTTCCTTGAATGAGGACCTAAATGCAAAGGGCTTAAGAAGGGATCTCGGAAAAAGAGTGGTAGGGAAATGGGAACATGAGACGAGGAAAGGAGGGCAGCCGATGAAATGGTCATTATCAAGCAGGTTACCATTGTTGATAACCAGAGCTTAATCCTGCCAGGGACTCTGGAAGCCAGTGTTGAACTCCTATCTCAGAACTATCCCATATGAGGGATGAGGGAGCTGGATATTTTTCACCAACTCCAAACCACCTTGGTTGAAGCTGCTCCCGAGGCATGTTAATTTCTTGGCACTTCTGATTGCTGTGGGGTAGAGGCAGGTGGCGGGTGGTGGAGAGCAGTGAGAGGGCACAGCAGGCTCTGGTGGCCACATAAATGCAGGCGCTGGCAGTCGAAGTCGGGCAGCATTACCTACAGCGGTGAGGCAAGGTGGGCACTCAGAAAGGCCACCACAGTCACACAGCTAGCAGCTCTCCGAGCTGGGATTTGAGTGCAGATGTGCATAACTCCAGAGCCCATGCCCTAAATAATCTGGCTTTGCAAAGAAATGAAACCTCCTTGTGGCCTGGGTGACTCACCTCATCTCTTAGATCTCCAGGAGCTGATGGGGATAATGCTATCTGCCACATTTGACTCAAAGCACTGTCATGAGACAATGGAATGGGTGTGTCAGCGCTTTGATTATCAGCCAGCCATCAACTGTTCAGTATTATTTAATATTACTGACTGTTCCCATCAGGTGGACAGGAATCACATTGAGCCGACGTTCAGCACTTTCCCAATGATAGCTAATTAGAAGAAATTAATAGAAGATGGGCTGGCTCCCTGAGTTTGTGAGATGAGTAGTTTCCTAGATTAATTATATAGTATGCAATGTACACATGGCTCATTGAAATACAAGATAAGTCCTTGATGAACTTTGGAGCATTCCATTTTTCTGGCAAAAGGGAGACAAAAAGACAATTGCTCATTTCCATGCACGGACAGTCTCCAGGTCTGGATTCTCCCAGGAGGGGGTTTAATTACTCAAGAAGCTTCACATTCAAGGGCTCCTCGATGCTAAGCTCCTGATGAGCTGCATTAAAGTAACAATGACAAAGATGCCAGTTGACGCATTTATTAAATACGCGGGTCCTAAAGGAGCCAATGTGGGCTGCTCATGCCAACACTGTGCCAAACAGGAAGTGAGCACTGCTGCAGCCAAGACCAGCTGGAGATTTGAACCCTGGTCTATCTGACTGCAAAATCCTTGTTTCTCTATGAGACCACCTATGTTCTCTTACATCAAAGATATTTTAAAGTTTTACCAACCACTGGAAAACAAATGTGAATTAGTTGCACAGAACCATTCCCTTACGGCAACAGCGAGATTTCTACGCACTGTCCCCACCCTGCTCCACGCCTGTGTAAGTATTTATCTAGATTTTGCTTTGTACTTAACTAGCAACCAGACATGTTGCTAGTTAGGAAAGAGTGAGGATTCAAACTCACTTCAATCTGGCTTCAAAGCCCAAGCTCTTTGACACCACGGCACTGCCTCCAACTGTATAGATGTTCCCAGCCTCAACATGCAGCTTTAAAACCCTTGAATGTGCCAATGACTACGGACTCTCATCGCTAGCCTAATGCCATCACAGAAATTCAGATTCATATAGTTAATTGGTTACCAGCCATCTCAGACTTAAACAGAATTCTTGATTTCCACATTTTTTTTATCATTGCCCCAAATTTCCTCCTCTTTCTGTCTTTCCTATCGCGTAAAAGACACTATCTAGCTGCTCAGGCCAAAAATGTTGTCATCATTCCTGATACTTCCTCTTTGATCTTTCATAACAAATACATTAATAGACCTACAAAATAAACCACCCACCACTTTCTATCTCTGTTATAGCCCCTTTAGAGCAAGCTACCACTATCTCCAGCCCATGTGTAAATGCAAAACCTGCAACTGCAAAAAACCAAACACAAACAAATGACCCCCTGCAGAACCTTCCTAGGTAGGGATCACCCCTGTTTTCACCTTGACTTCCCTACAATCCATTCTCCACACACAGCCAAAGTATGCTTTTTCAAAAACTTAAGTCACATCATCATTTCCCTGCTGAGACCCTTTCCGTTGTTTCCCATCACACTTAGAGCAAAATGGGTCAATTAAAGCCTGCATATCTTAGCTTGACACCCGTAACCCTACATGATACAGCCCTTAACCACCTCTCAAACCTCTTTTCTCACCACAGTCTCCCTTGCCCTCTACACTCCAGCCACACTGGCCTTCTTCCAGTTTCTCAAACACACTACATTTATTTCAGATTTAGGGTCATTATGCCAGCTGTTCCCTCCCTGGTCGCTGCACACACATAACCTCCTCGGATGTCCCTTCCATAAACACCCAGCACTGACTGACTCTGGCTGCCTGGCCCACTCCAGTATGCATGTATCTCGCAAGGTCATTCAGACTTCTTGACACTCACTGCTCTTCGGGTCCAATTACTATGATACCACAAATACAGTGGACAGTGTGATGTTCTATGGGCTGTCCAAACAATCAAGTCCTCTCCAGACTATACTGTAACAGAGAGTGAGAGAGTTAATGTAACTCCAAGGCAACACTGCGTATGTACTGCTTCCGATTCTTTTCTATAATGGGGATTAAAAGAATACATTTACCAGATCAATATCCCAAATGCCAGAGGCTGTTTTGATGTGTTCTAGTAAATGTAACACCTCCTGTATATCCACAACTAGGCTGTCATTTGGTTACATTCACAGCAATCCGCCATCTTCCACCATAATCATCAGGTGTCAGAATGGTGAATTAAATGAGAATAGGATAGGTACTACCGCCCCCACATCTTCTAAGTCTAGTATCTACCATTCTGCTATAATAAGTATTGCTTTTAATTTATTATCTTGCTAGGGTAGGGTACAATTTTGGGCCCATGCATTCTCCCTTTCCTGCCATTATGACTCTTGTTCACAGATCATGGAATGAATCTGAGATTTCTGCCAACTACTAAGTAGATCCATCTCAATCACACACTTGGGTCCCAGGGAAATGACCACATTGGACCTACTGTAAAGTGACCATGGACCAGTACTCAACTTATTCCTGGTTTCCTTAGGCCTCCACTCTAATAAAGGAACCATGATGGCATTTGAGGCTTCCTGGAAAAATCTCAGTTTAGATTCTAAATTCAGCAGCCCTCAAAAGGACTGGATACTCCCCACTCCATGGCATTTAGTACTCTGGAAAATGAACCTAGATCTCTTTAGAGAAACATCAGGGAAACGCTACTCTACTGCATATACTATGGTATTATAGGGTCCTTGCTGAAGGAGACCTGGCTTCCCTTTTTATCCACGAGCTCTGGATTTGAGAACTGGCTCGAGTCTGGAATCTAGGCAAGGGACCGTGATTTCTCCTTTTGACAGCTGACATCAGCTTCTGCTTACCTGCTCTCAGTCTTTTTTGCTTAGGTCAAGAAAAACCCTCATTGTCTGCCCATCCACCTCATGACTTTCACTAGCACATTTCTTCTTTTTTGTTTTAGAGATAGGATCTCACAATGGCCCAATCATAGCTTACTATAACCTTGAATTCCCGGGCTCAAGTGATCTTCCTCCCTCAGCCTCCTCACCATGCCTGGCTAATATTTATTTATTTATTTATTTATTAGAGATGGGATCTTCTATGTTGCCCAGGCTGGTCTTGAACTCCTGGCCTCAAGTGATCCTCCCACCTTGGCCTCCCAAAGTGCTGGGATTCAGGTGTGAGCCACCATGCCCAGCCCCCACTAGCACATTTCTTACTGCATTGGTGGAGGCTGTCTTCAGGCCCTTCATAGGTAACACAATCAGCTGATGGGTTCTCTAGTCTTCTATAGTAAATCTAGTCTAGCATTGACCACTTCCTTGTACTCTTTCACCCCCTTTCAACACTTTGCCAAGGCAGTTCTAGCATATTTCCTCATTTACTGCAGGCCACGGAGTGTATGTATTTTCAAGATTCAAGAAGTTAGATAGCAGCATATTAGGACTGGTTACAGGTGTCTTTCAGGATGCTGAATCCTAATTTGCAGGTTAATGTTCCCTATATTGACAAAATCTCTTATTTAGTCTTATATTCAACTACCACTGCCCCCCGCCCCCCAACAGCACTATTCCCTCAGGATGCATTCCCGGGTATGTACTTCTAGTTTGTGGCAATGCATAGTGACCACATGACTAATCCTTTTATCCCCAAAAGCTAGGCCTTTGAAAAGAATCAGTAAAATCAGTAAACCTCTGATTAGACTCATTAGAAAAAGAAAAGGTGAGAAGACACAAATTACTAACATTAGGAATGAAAAGGGAAATAGTACAGATCCTAGAGATAATAAAGGATAATAAGGAAACATTATGAGCCACTTTATTCCACTACATTTAAGAACTTCAATGAAATGCAAAAATTTCATGAAACATACAAACCAAAAGTTCACTCACCAAAATTCACTTAAGAAAAATTAGATCCCCCAAATATTTCTGTATCTATCAAATAAATTGAATTCATAGTTAAAAACCTTGTCAAAAAACACATCCAGCCAGGATTAACTTCACCAGTGAATTCTGCCAAACATTTAAAGAAGAGACAATACCAATTCTTCACCAACTCTCCAGAAAATAGAAGTGGAGGTAACACATCCCAATTCATTTTATGTGGCTATTATTATTACCCTGACACACAAAAAAAAGACAAAGACATTATAAGGAAAGAAATCTACAGACCAATATCTCTTACGAATACAGATACAAACATCCTTAAGAGTTTAACAAATAAAATACAGCACTATATAAAAAGGATGAGACATTTTGACCAATTTATGTATATCCCTGGAATGCAAGGTTGGTTTTTAACATTTGAAATAAAGGTGATTCACTTTATTAGTAGAATAAAAAAGAAAACCCAGTGATCATTTCAACTGGTACAGAAAAAGCACTGACAAAATGTCAACACCAATTCATGGTTAAAACCAAAATACAAAAACCTGTCATAAAGTAGGAATAGAAGTGAGTTTGTCAACCTGATAAAGACCATCTAGAGTGGGCCTTTTCACCACATAGGCCTGGAAACAATGACAGATCCAGGAGCAATGAGCATCCTTGCTGCCTATTTTGTGGTCTTGAGGTACCATTTCTCATTAAAAGAAATCAGGGCTTCTCAGGGAAATGGCTGACTCTGAGTCTGTGACAGGAAACATTCTGGCTGAGCCTGGAATATCTTGTCACACCAGAGCAAAAACACCGTCAAAGACTACTAGAACCCAGTTGAAAGGACTCAGCAGTCAGCTTATGACACTCTCAATAGCTAAAGAAGAGAAAAATTTAGCTTCAATAAGTATAACAACTGCAATGGCTTGAAAACACCAAATATGTTTAAATCCATTATTAGTTTAGAAAAAAATTATTTCATTTTATGGAATGATAGGATACCTCATTATCATGAATAACTAATAATCTTGGAAACTGGAAACAAAAGGAAAGATAAAAAATTTATCCTACCTTTCTTGTGAGAACTAGAAAATGCGCTAACATCAATGTATAAAGGCTTTCCAGATATACAGAACCAATAGGATATATATATATATGTGTGTGTGTGTGTGTGTGTGTGTGTGTGTGTGTGAAATTATGTGTGTGTATATGGAGACAGAGACAGAGATAGAGAAATTTATTCACCAAGAACTGGCTCTTGAAATTCCAGAGGCTGAGAAGTCCCATTCTCGACTGTCTGTAAGCTACAGATCCAGGAAAGCTGAGCGCTGGTGGTTATAGCTCAGCATGAGTCCAAAGGCCTGAGAACCAGGGCAACTGATGTTGCAAATCTCAGTCTAAGGGCAGAAGAAGGTTGATGTCCCAGCTCAGTCAGGCAGAGAGAGAGAATTCAACATTCCTCTGCTTTTTTGTTCTATTTGGCCCCTCAATCAGTTGGATGAGGCCCACCCACATTGAGAAGGGCGATCTTCTTTATCTTATCCACCAATTAAAATTCTAATCTCTTCTGGAAATATCTCCACAGACATGCCTAGAAATACTATTTAAGGAGATATCCGGGCATCCCATGGCAGAGTCAAATTGATACGTTAAATTAAATGTTACAATCAAAAACAGAAAAAACAAGATATAATGAGCTTTCTGTTAAAAGAACACATCACTATATATATATATATATATATATTTTATTATTTTTTTTTTTTTTGAGACAGAGTCTCACTCTGTTGCCCTGGCTACAGCGAGTGCCGTGGCGTTAACCTAGCTCACAGCAACCTCAAACTCCTGGGCTCAAGCGATCCTCCTGCCTCAGCCTCCCGAGTCGCTGGGACTGCAGGCATGTGCCACCATGCCCGGCTAATTTTTTCTACATATTTTTAGCTGTCCAGTTAATCTCTTTCTATTTTTGGTAGAGACGGGGTCTTGCTCTTGCTCAGGCTGGTCTCGAACTCCTGAGCTCAAACGATCCACCCGCCTTGGCCTCCCAGAGTGCTAGGATTACAGGCGTGAGCCACCGCGCCCGGCCCTACATCACTATATTTTGAAAATTAACCTTAATCTGAACAAGGCTATGGATTCAATTATGAATTTCCATGAAATACAGAGGACAGAGGAACATATTAACCTGTACAATGAGGAAGCAATTGGTCAAATCCAGATTTGTATCACCTAAAAGTCAAATAACCTAAGATCTTCCATGAACAAATTGCAAGTGCGAAGACGAGGGGGAGATGGAGAGGAACACTTCCGACTAAAGAGATTTACGAAATCTATAAAACAGGGAAAACTAATCTGCATTATTTAGGGATTCACCCTACATGATAACACTATAAGGAAATACAAGGGAGTTATTACTGTAAAAACTAAAGGTAAGGGTTACTTTGAAAGGGGTGGCAGGAGGCTGTGGTGGGGTGGAGTACAGGAAGGACTTTTGAGTTAGCTGGCGAAGTTCTAATTCCTGACCTTGGTGGTAGTTACATATTTAACAAGCTGTAAGAGGAGTCATGAATATTTATGAAAGGAGAAACATGCACATGCGCAATAGAGTTTCATGTCCCTTCATGGGACCCATGTTCAAAAAATGGTGGCATTAGCATGATCCAAGGGTGGAGTTTTCAGCTCTCTGACATCAAAAGGTGAAGCAGAAGACACACAGGCCTCTGTGCACAGCCTCCATATATTGGTCAAAACCATTCCATGGTCAGTGGTATCTTGTCAGGAAGGAATGCTGGTCACTTGTGCCAAAACAGCAAAAGGGAGTGGCGGCATTAGGTGGTTGGGTGAAATCAGTGGTGGAGCAAGTCTTTCCCAAAGGCTGGTTTCTGTTGAACCCTTAGGGAAGAAAGCCTAATGGCAGTTGGGAAGGGGAAGGAATATATCCCATCATGCCTAGGATTTCAGTTTTTAAGGTTTCTCTGGGGTCCCTTTGGCTAAGAGGGGGTCTGTTCAGTCAGTTGCGGGGCTTAGGATTTTCTTTCCTCAGTAACTAGGAAAATGCTAATTAAAACCATATGAGCTGAAGGCAACAAGTGTCAGGGAGGATGTGAAGAAATTGGAACCCTTGTGCACTGCTGGTGGGAATGCAACATGGTGCAGCTGCTATGGAAAACAGTAGGGAGGTCCCTCAAAAAATTAAAAATAGAACTATATGAGCCAGTAATCCTACTTTTGGGTAATTATCCAAAAGAACTGAAATCAGGATCTCAAAGAGATATTAGCACTCATATATTCATTACAGCATTAATCATATTAGCCATGATATGGAAACAACCTAAATGCTAAATGTTCATTGACAGATGAATGGCTAAAGAAAATGTGGTAAATACATCCAACAGAATACTCTTCGACCTTAAAAAAAGAAATTCTGTGATATGTAACAACATGGATGAACCTTGAGAACATTAAAAAAAACAAAAACAAAAACAAAAAAACCATGACATCTGCAGAGGAAAAAGGGAGAGCTTTATTTTCTATTTTTAAAAAATCTGCAGAATGAGGAGGCACAGGCCAGTATAAGTGAAACTGTACTCTTAGAGAAACAAAGGTAGGGTCTGGCTTAAATAGGGAAAGTTCTCAACCAGGTTCTCTATCAGGTCCATTTATACAAATGAAGGGTTCAAACTTGTTCATTTCTGATTGGTCAAAATAGTTGGCATTAATTCCACTCCTGGGTATATAGTCTACAGAAACTCACGCCCAAGTTGACCAGGAGGCATGCACAAGCAATAGCTTCAAACTGGAAACAAACCAAATGTCCATCAACTGTAGAATGGGTAAATAAAATGTAGCATATCCCCATGTGGAAATGCTGTTCAACATTGATAATGTTGCTACTCACAGTAATAAGGAGGAATCTTAACATTGCTGATTGGAAGCAGAAAGACAACAAGTACATAATATGCGATTAAATTTACACCAAGTTAAAAACAGGGAAAACTAAATTAAATCATTTAGGCATGCATACTTAGGTGAGAAAAGTATAAAACACAGCAAACGAGTAATTTCATAAAGGTCAGAATAGTAGTTACCTCTAAGGAGAGAAAAGAGTTAGATGGGCCAGGCACAGTGGCTCATGCCTGTAATCCTAGCACTCTGAGAGGCCGAGGCGGGCAGATTGTTTGAGCTCAGGAGTTCGAGACCAGCCTGAGCAAGAGCAAGACCCCGTCTCTACTAAAAAATAGAAAGAAATTAATCGGACAACTAAAAATATATAGGAAAAATTAGCCGGGCATGGTGGTGCATGCCTGTAATCCCAGCTCCTCGGGAGGCTGAGGCAGAAGGATTGCTTGAGCCCAGGAGTTTGAGGTTGCTGTGAGCAAGGCTGACGCCACCGCACTCACTCTAGCCAGGGCAACAGAGTGAGACTCTGTCTCAAAAAAAAAAAAAAAAA
>RJWJ010036153.1:0-16240 GCA_004363605.1 Indri indri
TCAAAATTGTTCCATGGTTTCCCATTGCCCGTAGTGGTCTCAAATTTAATCTGCATCATCATCTCCTAGGGAACCCAAAGATTCTGATTTAGTAGATGAGACCTTCTCCATAATCTTCATTTCTAACAAGTACCCTAGAGCAGTGCTTCTCAAGCTTAAATGTGTCTACAGATCACCTGAGGGTTTTATTAAAATACAGATTGTAATCAGCAGATCTGAGGTGGGCCTGAGATGCTGTGTTCTAACCAGTTCTCACATGAAACTGATGCTGCTGGACCACAGACCACGCTTAGAATTGGGAGGCACTAGAGGATTCTCATCCACATGGTAAAAAACACTGACCTAGACTTGAGGATAAAAGTTAGAGCTCCTATCATGGAATTTTTTTTAACATATCTAGCTTCCTCTCTCACCACTGATTTTTAGCATTTTATTTCCTTGCTGCCTCCCATCCTCAAATGTTTCCCTGTCCTGTCCTTTATGTCCTAACAACACTAAACTACACATATTCCTGCAAACATGACAAGTTATCACCTGCTTCCATGCCTTCCCTCTGATTACCACCAAGTTAAGTCCTAGTTGTCTGTTAACCAAGCCATTGGTGGTATCTCCTCTGGGAAATTCTCTCTGACTTATCCAGACAGACTTGGGCTTTGTTTGCCCTGTATTTGGATTGCACCTTGTATCTGGGCTCTTGAACTATTATCTTAAACAATGATCATGTGTACTGCAGTTGTTTGTTTGTTGGAATGTTTATCTTCCCTACCTGTTTATCTTCCCTCCTTAAAGATAGAGGTTCTGTCTTTTCATTTTTGTATTCCAAGCTTCTACTATAGCAGCTGACACATAAAAGGCACTACATAAATGTATTTTAGGTCATGAAATGAGTAAATGAACACTCAGCATGATGAAGTGTAGGGAAATTATCTCCTTTTGTCTATGTTAGCTGTTCCCTCTTTGAGTTTTTTGGAGCCCACTTGCCTTGGCTACCTGACACACATCTCTCAATGAGTAAGTTACAAAAGAGCTTTAGTGACTTGAGCTACACCACCTCAAAATAACCCTTTCATTTAGATTTCCAATTTAAGCTCCTGTCCAGGGCTTGGGTATTGTAATTCTCTCCCTTTTCAGTCATTTTCTTGGCTATCTAGTGACAATTTTCTTTTTAGAGAGTTGAGATGAACAAATGGATAAATGAAGGAAAGAATGAATGAATGAAGTCTAGAATAGGTGTCAGCTCTGAAGCCTCTAGTCGTTGTTTTTCTCATGTGCTTTATCAGCACGTGCCTACACGTGCATGCATAGGTCTGATTTCAAAGTGAAAAAGAAAAATTCTCTCCAGGAACCTTACCAATTAAGCCAAATATCTGTTTATGAACGAAGTATTTATTTTAAAAGGTGGCCTTACCTCTTGTTTTTCTTTTTTAAATAAACCTTTTTTAGCACCAAATTTCTTTTGTTTTCACTTTATATATTTCTGTCTACTTACATTTAAAACCCCTATTACAATCCTCCTTGAGGCTTTGTATAGGTATAAAAACAAACATAAACAACTTCACTTTTTTTCATTTTTATTACATTTTTTTGCTTGTTTCAACTAGTATGAACTCAATTATGATATTATTTTTCCCACTTATGAATATTCTACAGCCACGTCGCTTGCAGGCTGATGAAGAATGTTGTTCACAGGGACTGTGTTTATTACAAATAATTGTATAGACAAGGTCAGGAATTTTTGTCAACCCTATCAGAAAGTCAACATCATAACCAAGAATTAAAATGTTATTTTGAAACAAGTATTTAAGGAGTATCTACTTTCTATTTATCTTCCAAATACTTCCTTCCTAAGGAATCTTTATGAGAGATGATTTGCACCACTGTTGGTAAGGAATGCGTTTTGCTTTTTGTTAAAAATATCTCATTTATTTTTAATCAGCGTGTACACAGACTGTATTTTGACAACCATGATTTGGAATTGATTTATTGCTCACCTGTGTTTTCTTTCTTCCAGAAAAAGTCTGCACACTGACTAATAAATCAGTCACTGGTACTTTCCATTTGTTATTAATATCAATGTCAACAAATAATTCCATCTGGAGTATTAAATAAATTAATCAAGGCAGTTTCCATCAAACATACTGAAATGTATCCCAGTGATCTCAAGTGGCTTACATGTGATTATATTTATCATTTCAATTGAATTCCACAAGTACTCATGGCACATTAAGGAGAGACAATAATAAACTACACAGTTCATCCAAAGATGAGTTCACAGGAATGGTGAGGACTATTGATGTTGTAGTACCTGAAAGCCCTGTATCTTTTCAATATATAAATTTCTGTTAGGCTAGATTGCTCTCATTATAGAAATCTACAGATTTCTATAAGTAAATATGAGGCTTTGCATTTACCTCTATTATATTTCACTTTACTAATTTAGGATCAGTCCGTATTCTATACTTTCCATTTTAATCATAATATCCATATATTATTTATTCCTAGCAACTAAAAAAAGTGATAGACATGACATTTACTCTGCACAAATTATTGAAAAAAAATTAGACCATGACATGAGCAGTTACATACAAGGTGCCATAGGAGACCTCACTTGTGTTTTGTAGCCTCACTGACTCATAACCTTGAAGATCGCTTACTTTCCTTAAATGTTTCTTGGAAGAAACAGTAAAATATAACTTAATTTTTTTCTAAATTACTATGCTAGTGAGATCTATAATAATATGTCATAAAGAACAATTCTTTTTTTATTGAAACAGCCTTGTTGGTAGATCTAAATTTATTTATTTTCTCTTAATTTTGTAGGAAAGCACATTTCTTCAAAGATGATGGTAACTAACTATCCAGGTTTCTTTTTCTTTTTAATAAAATGAGCAGATTGGCACCTTAGTCTCATTTGAAAACCTTCCAGTTTTCATTTATAGCTGACATTTTATTTGTTTTACTCATTTATGGAATAAATCATCACTTGATTTTTTTTGTTGTTTTATGATTGCCTAAACTCAAACATGAAATTATCTCATTATTCTCACTTTTCAGAATATTTTTCTCAGCACCTGGGCGAGTATGAGAATGTCCTAGCAGCACTTGAAGACCTAAATCTTTCCATCCTGAAGGCAATGGGCAAAACGAAGAAAGTAAGAAAATGTTGATATTTATTTTCTATAAAAATTCCTTCTTTGAAAAATATTTTTCTTGAGAATCATACTTATTACCTCACATATTATAAAAGTATAGATTCCTTTTTGTCACTGGTAATTTACTTTTCTTCATATTAAGTGAGTTATTTTATTCATTCAGAATGTAATTACAAATACTATGTGCCAGAGACTGTGCTTTGTGCTGAAGAGACACAGAGATACAAAGAGTTGTTCAAATAGCTCTTAGTCTGATGGGGATACAGGTATGTACCTAAGCAATTCCAGTACAGCACAACAGAAGCACAAGGTGAGACATCTAGTTCCTGCTGGAGGAGAGGACCCCTGAGCATTTAGAGATAAAGGAGGTCTGCATAGCCAGACAAAGGAGAACAAAACACAGGGAACAGCATATGCAAAGGCTGTGTGTCATTTCCCTGTGACACTCAGGGAAATGAAGATGGACAATAGGATAAGGTACAGAAACCAGAGTGGCATGACGTGAGATGGAACAGGAGTGATAGGGAGGGGCCATGCCTTTCTCTCTATTGCCAGCAAAGCTAAGGATTTAGGCCTGTGTCTTAAATGCAAGTAAATCAGCAAATATTTTAGGCAGAAATATGAAAACTCATACAGTCTTTCAAAAACACCGTACAAGAATTAATTTAGGATTGGGGTGGAGAATACAGGGGGATGGAATCAAGAAGATGAGTGAGGAGACAAGTTCACTTGTCTGGGTGAGAGATGTTGGTATTTGAGGATATTGGCAGAAAATATGAAGAAAAGCAAATGAACTGCACATGTATTTGAAATTATGTCAATAGAACTTGAATAAGGATTCCCTATGGAGGATGAGAGAAGAAGGTGCTCAGGATGAATTCTAGTTTTTAGCTTATGTACCTGGGTGGTGACACTACGTAGACAGACAATGCTGAACGAGGACCATATTCGAAGAGGTAAGATCATAAGTTCTCCTTTTGGACATTTTGAATCTTATTTGCCTTTGAGACATTTAAGGAGCATCAGGTAAACAATTAGGTACAGCGATCTAGATCTTAGAGATGAGGCCTAGACTGAAGATATAAATTTATGAATTGTCAGCACTTAGGCAAAGAACTTGAATGACATCATCTAGAGAGAGAATAAAAAGTAAAAAGAGGAAAGGACCTAACACTATGCCATAAGAAACTTCTACTTTTGATGGTGGGTGCAGGTGAGAGAGCCAGAAAGTGAGTCTGAAAAGTAGTGGGTAGGAGGATATGAGGAGGGCCGGGGGAGTGTAGCATCCAAAAGTTGAAGAGAGTAATTCAAGGCACACGGAGTGGTCAAGAGTGTTGATCGCTATGTAGAGATTAAGAGAGATGAGAGTTAAATTTTCCATTGTCAGTGAATCAAAAAAGACATTTTAGCATATAAGATATATGACAAATAAATTTTAAAGCATATGTGGGATTTCTGGATAAAGACAGATTTTACACATCCATTGAATTCTGCTTGCTCCTGAAGCCTCATGAAAAAGGCTAAAATGAGATTTTTTTAAATGGGAAGGGTATAGCAACAGAATTTGGAAACTGAAAAGCAGATGGACAAGTGGTAGATGACAGAAGACTTGAGACATTTAACTACTTGGCATACAGTGAGAAAAGTAGAAAGCCACCAGTTCTGTTCATAGGAGCAAAGGCTCAGGAATGGTGGCACTATTTGCCACTAGAATAGGAGTAATGGTAAGGCTAAAATAGGGTGTCCTGTTGGAAATCAGTGTGAGAAGCAGTTAGAGTCCCAGATCCCCTGCTCTGCTCTACCCGGCTGAGCAACTACCTCTTTGACAACCCAAGTAGAAAACATAGATTTGTTTCTGAAAAGGGTAAAAGAGAAGTTCTGTGCCGTGGAGCTGTATCAGCCACAGTTGAGGAATTAAGTAAAAGTTTACGTGGTAAATGAAAAGACCTCCAGCTTTCTTCCTTCTCTTAGCTCTAGAGCTTTGGCAAGGAGGCTTATGCCCTCCTGGCACACAGAGTGGTCTGTGAGAAATCTAAACAGTACCAGAGAGAAAAGACCTAAAGATTCTCCAGTGTTAGATTCCAGCCAGATCCCTCTCTCCTCCCTGAGCATACTAATCAGCTTGTTCCTAGCCCACCCACACGTAAAGTAAATATGCATAGTCAGCCATGAAGTGTCACCAAACTTCTTACAGGAAAAGCAAAGAGCAAAACAACAACAACAAAAAAAAAAAAAAAAAAAAAAAGAAGAAGAAGAAGAAGGAAGGAAAGAAAAACGGAAGGGTGGGGGAAGGAAAGAGTTAAGAGGGAATTATGCAGGAAGATGAAAACTTCAAAAATATTCTTAACCTCCTTGGAGAGACAAGAGAAGGTATTGCATCATGCAGCAAGAATAGGATGACAAACAGTGGACAACCAGAGAAGAAGAAAGAGCTCTTGGAAACTAAAACAAGAGAGCACAAATAAAGACTCAACAGAATTTTTAAAAATAAAGTTTAGAAAGTCTCCCAAAGACTAAAGCAACACAGAAAATAAAAGAAAATTGGAGCATTGCCTAGGATGTCCTGTATCCAAATGACAAATTCCAGAAAGAGAGAACAGAGAAAACAGAAAAAAGTGGAATCAGAATACATTTTCTCTTGACCTCTTCAGGAATATTTGGAAACTGCATAATAACTTCATTCCTTAGTAACTTCTCTCTGGAAATGTTTATTTTTTTAAATCTCTGGTTGGTGTGGCTGGCTTCTCTCCTCATTCTCATCTTAAACACCGTGGCCTCAGAAAGGTCTTCTCTGACCACCCTATCTTAAAAAAAGTCTAAAAAAAAGGTCATCTCTCTTAAAGTATCTTATTTGTTCCTTGCCGGCAATTATCAGAATAAGTAACTATGTAATTTTTTTTTCTCACCATATATACCCCGAGCCTAGCACAGGACCTGAAAATTAAAATATACTAAAAAAATTATTGATGTATTAAATAAATTAATTGATTAAATGAACATTCATATAGCCCCCAAAGCTAAATACTTTTGCTCCTAAAGGAAAAATTGTTCCTAAATTCATTTAAGAGCCTTTCAGATTTCCTCTAATAGGAAGAAAAAGCAAGTACATAATCTTCTGTATTTTCTCACAAATATGCACTAAAATCATGGCCTTTTCCCTGTATTAATACAATGAGGCTTTGTGGGATTGAAATTGAGGTCAACCTGTTATTTTGGTTTCTTAAGTTACAAAATCTTTTTCTTGGCACTGATCCTTAAAATGCATTTGATTTATATTATCATACTACTTAATCAAAAAAAGGTCTCTGATTTAAAATAAAAAAGGAGAAAAAAAAAGAAAAGAAGAAATGGTCAAAAATAAAATTAGAAAAGGTCCCTTTGTATGACAACTCAAAGATGAGTGAAATGCAGGTGTTTTGACGTTTCTTAAGCCACTGTTGAGTTGACATCTCATACTGTCTAGCACAATGAACACTTCTGGGTAAGAAATCCAGCATTTTTTTGTGTGTGAATCTCTATATTTTTACCCAGATGAAAAGTCCTGTCTCAGTAGGAAGGGCTGATTGTTCTAGGCTTTTCTGAAAAATGAAATACACGCCATTTGTGATCTACCTTGACTGGCAGTACCTCTGTTTGCTGTGTCAGAGAATGGATAAAATGGGCTTCAGCTTCTTAACTTAAACTCCAGGAGGTGACTCGGGACAGATACAGCCTGACATTATTTTCCTTTCCTCCTCCTCCTCCCTTAACCCCATCCTTTTGACAGATTCTCAAGAGTTACATGGATTACTTTGCTTGTTTTTCTGAAGCTAAGACACCATAGGTCAAATTCCACATGGCTATTTGAAAGTCCCAAAGATAGCTAAAACCGGAACCTTCAGTCTGACTTTGGAATTTCACAAAAAATATTAGGCTTGTCAATTTGTTTTTCTTCTTTCTACAGGGTAGGTATAAGTTAACTTATATCATCAGTATGTGAAGTGCTCGTAATGTCAAAAAGCAAAGGTAGAATTCTGATGCTACAGCTAAAATTCATCATGTGCTGTGTTATGTAAACATAAATGGGATTCCTGTTTATTGGTAAAGCTTAAAAGGAGATTAGCATGAGCTAAAGTGAAGAATGATGTTCTTAAAATAATTCTTTAGGCTTTGATAGCTACCTTACTGAGTGCAGCTGTGAAAATTTTCAAAATTAAAATGTGCGTGTGTGCATGTGTGTGTGTGTATTCTTCTAAAAGTTATTTTTCAAACAAACACATCCTATAGTACATTTTCAATAATTTTAAGAGAAAAAAAAAAGGCTTGAGTCCTAGCACTGCTGGGCTTCTGTCTCTCCCTTACCTGTTACATCTGCTTGTGAGATCTGTGTTCCTTCTCTCTCTAGCATCTACAGACTCCTTCATCTCACCTTGTCATCTCTCCTCTATCTCTAGGTCCTTATATTTAGCATCTGGGCCTCCCAGGGCTCCATATTCCTTTTACTAGTTAACGATCACAATCTTTTCATTTGTGAGTCTTACTGTAAAAAAGATGAAATAGCAATAGGTCATAGAATTTCTATTTGGGGAAAATATCATTAATTATTATAATTTTACATAAGATTTATCATTGAAATTTTCCCTTGTTTCAGGCAAAATATCAGAGCTGAAATAATACCATGTCTGGAGTAGTGAAAGAGCCTCTTAGCCTTATAACAGGCAAGCATTTTCATTCTTCTCTATAGTATCACTATAATCCTTTAAATGTTCATTAAAAATAAAATGACAAAGTTACTCTTGGATTTCAGGGCAATCATAAAAAACATTTTCCAAACACCTTATTTGACATCTCATTTGTTCCTTGAAATGATCTATCTATATGAGTGTGTTTAAGGAAGAGGAGATAGACACTAGGAACATGGAAAATAAGAGAGAAGTATTAATTTTTTGAAGGTACAAGTTTGGTTCAATAGAAGGGAAGCCCTGAATCAGGCCTAAGCCTTAGAATCCTCCTTATAATCTTGACCAGACTTCTGCCCAGTGTCTGGCAAAAGGTAACCCCCAGGCCCCTAGAAAGGTTGCTCAATTAAGTCATGAGGGACATGGTCCTCTCATAAAAGACCCATGTTCTGCTGAAGGACCCTGTAGTACCTGCTGACCCAGAGAGTAAGAATCCTGGGCAGGGAACCCATCACCTATGACTGGGCAAGTGGGGACAGAACTGAGGTGAGATACCTAACCCTTCTAATTCCTGTGCGTATGACTTTTGGGATAATTCAAAGGTGAAAAGAGGCCACTTTGAGGTACTGATAAGGTTCCCACAATGAGTATGGGTGATCAGTTCAGGCAAAGATCATCAAGGTGGTGGCTAAGATGGATACCCTAGGAGGAGAGAGGACAAAAGCTTGTAGCGAAGTATGGGCAAGCTCAGGACTTGATTGGCACCCACCTGGCAACTGCGTCATTGGTTCTTTCTTGCCATTGCTGCACCTCTGCCAGACTCTTGGTGGCTGACCTGACTTCCCTAAGCCAAGTTGCCAGACAAAGCCTAATTATTCTTCTGCCAGCCTTCACAGTGGCTACGACCAAAAAGAGAATGTGGAATAACAGTAAATGCCAACTAGCATTTATATAGTGCCTTGGAGTTTTCAGCATGCTTTAATATACATTATTTCATTTATTCTTCCTAATATCCTAGTGAAGAATGTTAGACAAATGGTAATATATTCATTTCAAAAATGAGGAAACTGAGTCACAAAATGGTTAGTTGATTTATAGATATCATAAAGATAGATTTAAACCAAACGATTCTCATTTAAAAATTTTTTATTTAAGGTTTATGTGATTCCATATCGAACATATTGCAAATACACAATTCTAAGTTGTATCATGACACAAAAACATTTCTGTTTTTGAAACAATTGAAATCTTCAGAGTTTAGCTGTGGATCAGTAAAGGCATGGAGATTTCCAGTTTTTCTGTTAGAATTATTTTCAGCTTTGTTTTAAACAAATGAACAAGCAGGTGTCTGGAGCTCAGTGCAATATGTGAAAAATGTATTAAAGAAATTATAGACAGAAGTAGATGAGAATTAAATGCTGAAATAATTAAATGCTGAAATGAAAAGATGAAGGTGCATAAGCAAAGTTCTAGGCCAGGAAGTTCATACATTTTTTAATGAAGTTTGATGTCATCAGAGAAATAGATGAAACTTTAATTAGAAAACAAGGGAAGTTGCATGCCATGTCAAATAAGGGATATTTAGCTTTTTACGTACTGGGAGAGTGAAATATATCCAAAAGGAAAGCTGCTGTACTTAAAAGCAATAAGCAAACATATTGGCCTTCTGAGCGCTGGGTGTTTAAAGGATCCAAAAGCATCCCAACAGGAGTCCAACTGATTTTTTTCCAAATAGCTAACTAATTATTCCGGTGCTATTACTTAAACAATCCATTCTTTATTCACTCACTTAAAATGCCACGTTTGGTATTTGATAACTAATTACAACATCCTTGGGTTTGTATCAGAGGTCTCTATCCTGTCCCCTGGTTAAACTGTCCTTTCCAGTATCATTAACACATTATCTTAATTCTTGAATATGTAGGTATATTTGAAAATGTGAAAGTGCATACTTTACTAAAGATTTTTCTCTTGGGAGGCGGGAGGAGGGGATGGGAAAACTCACATCTGACAGGTGCCATGGGTGCTGTCTGGGGGATGGGCACATTTCTAGCTTCGACTTGGGCAGTGCAAAGGCAATTTATGTGACCAAAGTGTTTGTACCCCCATAATATTCTAAAATAAAAAAAAGAAGCTTAAAAAAAAAAGATTTTTCTCCCTCCATTTGCCATATTTGCATAAGTTTTATAATCGGTATTTTTCAATTCTAAAGAAAAATTTTGTTGGAATTTTTATTGGGTTTTCATTAAATTTGTAAAGTAATTTTGAGAGAATTGTCATCTTGGTAATACTAATCCTTCCCTCACAGGTACATACATATTTTTGCATTTATTCAAGCTTCTTTTTATGTCTCATCAAAATTTTTTGTAATACTTCATATGAGTTCAAAACATTTCTTGTTAAGCCAATTCATAGATATTTTATATTTTTGTTGCTTTTATAAATGGCCTCCCTCTCCGTGTTCCTAACTTAATGTTGGTGGTATATTGAAAAATGATTGATTTTTGTATACATATTTGGTAACTGGGTTAGCTATCATCTTGGGTAGCTGCTCTGTGACATGCCATTTATTTTCCTTTGCTGATAGTACCGCTTGAACATTGAAACCCACTGCCACTGTGAGAACCAACCCACCTATCCGTCTGCCAGAGAAATCGACCAATCTGTGCATAATCTTTAACTTCATGACTCTTCTTCCATTTTTCTGATCTGAACTTGGAAGTTATACTTTATGCTTATTGTTCAAATTCTACTTCAGTGCCATAAGGCAAAAATAAATTAGTAATAAATAGTAATATATAAATTGTTACTCTACACTTTAGAAGCTTATATCTTAGAGGAGCATGATCATTTTCTACAATAGTAAACATAGCTTTAAAAAGGTCAAATACAAATTCTACAAATACAAACATTAGCAGATTCTTTATATATTTTTATCAGAAGAAAAAACACACAGAAACAATAAAACAGTGAACAAATAACGTATTTAATTAATTGCCAATACACCGATAGATACTAGAGATAAACTTGACCTTCAGAAAAGGGAGAGATCAGTGCTCATTGAGTAGTCTGATGAGACTTCAGGGAGGAGGTGAGACTTAACCGAGCCTCAAAAAGTGGCAGAATTTTAAGAAAGAAAGAAGGGGATGGAATAGCCTACAGATAATGGCCCTTCTTTGAACCTTTAAGGAGATAGTTTTGAAGGCTAGTAAGAGGATATGGTTTATGGGTGGATGGGGTCAGATAATGCTGACTGCAGTTTGCAACATATCACCTTATTTACTGTTTCTTGAATGCATGTATAAATATCAAACAGTGATCTTGAAAATAATCCTGACTCAAGAGGATTAAAAACAAAAACCTCAACAAACTGCAAAAGCTATGACAGTTAGAAGCTCCAGGCGAACCTCTGGTGTGCCCCAAAGCCTATCAGTCATCACTTTTTTTCCGAGATCATTTTGTATTTTCAGATAGTCCTGCCAATCCTCCCTCCCCAATGAGAAATAAGATATGGTGAGAAATTTGTTTTGTGTCATGCACCTATAATTTTGAATAGCTGTTTATTTCCTTTGTGGAGATCTTTTTAAATTTGTATTTCTTAAGTCATTAGCTGGATTTATGTTCCTGTGTTCTTATGTTCCTAATAGAAACTGGGAGTTAATTTTCTGCCTAATGAAGTGAGGAGTACAAAGTACACTGTCGTACTTAAACAGAAAAGCTAGTTCATTTTGCCTAAGGATAAAACTACAGTTGCCTGAGTGAACTTACAGCCCTGTTACTGAAGAACCGATCTTTGAAGTGCTAAAAGCCAGTAAGGGAAAGAGAAGTTCATGCAAACATTTGTGGGGATACACAGCCAGCATGTGATTCCTTCTGTCATGAGAATTAAATTCGATATGACTCATTTCTTTTGCCTGAAGTGGAACAGTGAGAGAGAAATTCAAAATTGGTCTGTGTTGTATTTCTCAGATCTGACAGGCATAAATTATTGTCGTGTTCTTTCTCTTTCCATGGCAAACAGAAAATACTAAATATTATTCAAGAATTAATTAGTTTTGCCAAAGTTTTTGTTTTTAAAATAAGTATATTCTAAAGAATGTATTTTCAAAAAGAAAATGACCATGTGCAAAAGTATATTATAGGTGCCTCCCATGTGGCTACAGGATAAGAGAGCCATAACCACATGATGTTGTGTGATGTCCCCTTTGGAATGATTTATTCAGCGATCTGTCCCTTGCATAATAACATGTGGAATATAGTTTTAACAACCCTATAAGGTTATTGGCTAGGATCTTTGGGAAACTCTCCTAGAGTTTCTTTGGACTTGGTTGAACTTCAGTTCGAATTTCTGTTATGGATTATACTTCTTAGGTTTACCAATTGCCCTACAAGTGGCCTAGCGTCTGACAGTATTGGAAGGCGATGTTTTCATTAGTTGTGCGCATGGGTGTCAGAATACTGGCTGTGTGTCATTACTCTGTACTATTGAATTTCTACCTAGGAGGTCGCTTAGCTTTACTTTATGAACCAAAATAATAATAATAATAATGTAATAATATAGCTAACATTTTTTGAGCCATTACCATTTACCAAGCCCAATGCTAAGCACTTTTAGTGTTATCAGGTTTCAGTCTGAAATGTCAGTTCTTAGTGTGCTCATGGCTGAAAAATGACCAGACATGCCAAAGGAAGGCAAGCACAAAAATGAGGTTTATTGAGGAGAGAAAGATGGGATTATAGAGCAAGAGCAAGATATAGGTTTACAGAGCATGATACATATGCCACAGATGATGACCAGACTCATTGTCGCGGCAAAGGGAGAGCAAAAGGAAGAGCACAAAAAGGGCCTGGTTATGGTCTGTATCTTGTTTTAGAGTGCCCAGATTGGTACCTCCCTAGTGGATCAGATGTCACCATGGAACCACTGTGATCGGACCGTTGGGAGTTACATATGGGTTGTTCTACACATGTGGGTTGTTCTAGGTTGATTTCTGGACTCTGTGGTACCTATGCTGCTTGTGGCTAGAGAGTCCTCTGCATTCTTTTGCAGCTGATGCACTAAGTTCTGACTGGCAGATTTGTAGGGTATTCCCTCCTCCCCCAGATATGGCAGTAGCTCAGGGCAGGATTAGGGTGGGACAGGACCAAGATGGTGGCCTGGGGACCACCTTTGTCCTTCTTCCCAGGTGGGGCAATTGCACCAAGGCAACAGCACCCACTTTTGTCCCTAGGAGACCTGGAATCCCTCACTATCTACCTAATGATATCATATTTTATCTTAATCTTTTATTAAGTAGATTCTGTGATTGTCCCTGTAGGGGTGTGAAGAAATGGAGGCCAAAAAGATGTTAGGTAATTCACTCAAGGTCACACAGCTAAGATGTGGACAGCAGTCTCAAATCGATGCCCTGTCAATTCTAGCCCTTCTTGGCTTGAAAGTACCATAGTTTCTGTCAATTTCTTGAGAAGATGACAAAAATCATGGCTGGGTAGACAGAAAAGAAAAAATATTTTAGGACTTGTTATTTGTAATGCTTTCAAAGAAATAGAGTTGGTCTCATGGAGGTCAGTTAGGAGAGCTTTCTTTCTCTCGTATGTGCTGTTTGTTTCCTGTCACCTCTAAAATGAGGATAATGTTTACTCCAGTGATAATATTGATTTTTAGGTTTTGAAAGAAAAGTTATTGTGCATATTATGCCATTTCGTGTTTATGTATATGTTATTCTAGGTATTTTTAAAGAATTCTAGGAAGTTTTTCACTATTTTCAATAAACATTACTTATTACCACATAGAAAAACTATACTAGAACTGTGAATTTTTCTCATTTTTAAAAATGTCATTCTTGATCTCATTCTTTTTTGGTTGTTAACAGTCACAGAATGAATCAAGAAACACAAAGTCAAGGTTGTCAGTACTGTTTTCCTGTTCAAGTATATTTTTATATGATCTAACATAATGGATAAAGGCCAAGATTTTTTGGCTAACAACAACAAACAAAATAGCAATTATGTAAAATGTTCAGAAAATATTTGTGTAAGTATTTTTCTTGGTTTTCTCAGGAATGTCAAAATACATTGCTTATCACTCTTTATTCTTCACATGTTCATGTAGGTTTTCTATATTATTCTGAATATCAGTATTTCAGTTAAACAAATTGAAGTGGGTGAGTGGTTAACACATGGGTCTTATCTCTAATGTGAGAGAGAAATGTGCCTTGATTTATCTTATAATTTAGTCATGTATAAGCAATAATAACTACCTAATTATAATAAACATTTGATAGCATCATGATTTCTATCATTTTAAAAAACATTTGATCACTAAATACCATACCTATCAAATTTTCTTTGTAATATATACACTTAAAATGATATCAATAAAGAAATACTTTTAATAAAAAAGAAATGACCCATATGCTTATAACCCACATGAAAGGGCCATATACTGTTTGTGTTCCCTTCAGATCTTTGTCACCATCTGCCCTTTCCTTTATCCCCTGTGGTCAAATCAATCACCCAGTCCTAATGACTTCATCTCTTTAAAATTGCTCAAATCTGTCCTCTTTTCTCTCCACCCTCCGTCTGGGCCACGGTAGGCAGATCCACCATGATTCTCACCGGGATTTCTTGTCGTAGACATCCAGTTCAATGTTTTGCATCTACTGTTGTCTGCCAACCATGGTCCACCCTGCGGATGAGAAATCTTTCCAAAAAATAGGACTTTCCCTCATCTTCCTAAAGACCTTACAGTGATTCCTGATTGCTCTCAGGAAAAAGTCCAGAACTCTGTCCAGAGCACACAAAGCCCACGCAGATCTGAGCCTTCCCTGCCCACCTCTCTAGTCTGACCACTGGCCAGTCTTAGCATGTAATCTCAGCCCCAGCCACACGCAGCCATTTACAGTTCCCTGAGTTCCCCACAGTCTCCCTCTCCTGATGAGGCCTTGCCATAGAGTGGTCCTTCTCTGTGGATGATGTTCCTCTGCCCTCCAGGGCCATGGCGCCATCCACAGTGTTTCTCCAGCTATCTACTTGCTTTTCATCTGGGCTGGTCCTGTGACATTCCCGATCATACTATAGGACTTAGCTTAAATGTCACTTCCTCTAGGAAGCCTTTATTCTTAAAATGTTTTATTTTTAATTATTGTTGATACATAATAGCTGTATATCTTTATAGGGCACATGTGATGTTTTGATAGAGCCATACAATGTGTGTTCATCAAATCAAGGTAATTGGGGTATCCATCACCTCAATCATTGATCATTTCTTTGTGTTAGGAACATTTCAATTCCACTCTTTTAGTTATTTTAAAGTATACTCTAACTATTGTTGATTATAGTCACTTTGTTGTACTATCAAATATTGTTCATTCTATCTATCTAACTATATTTTTATACCCGTTAACCATCCCCATTTTAACCATCCCCCCTCCCCACTACCCTTCCCAGCCTCTGATAACCATCATTCTGTTCTCTGTCTCCATGAGATCAATTGTTTTAATATTTAGCTTCCACATATGAGTGGGAACATGCGAGATTTGTCTTTCTGTATTTGGCTTATTTCACTTAACATAACGTTCTTCAGTTCCATCCACGTTGTTATAAATGACGGGATTTCGTTCTTTTGGGGACCTATATAATATTCCACAGTGTATATGTGCCACAATTCTTTGTCCATTCATCTGTTGATGGACACTTAGTTGATTCTAAATCTTGACAATTGTGAGCAGTGCTGTAATAAACATGGGAGTGCAGGTATCTTATGATACACTGATTTCCTGGGAGGACTTTCTTGATCCTCCAAGGATGGGTTGAGTGCTCTCAAACCACCTCACGCACATCCCCATGATAGCTCCTTTCACTGTTTCCTTGTCTGTCACCCCAACTGTCTTGAAGTGTCATATCTCATTGTATCACCAACAACTAGTTAAGACACTCAGGAAATTTTTTCAAATATTCATTGGCTCCCAGGAGAACTGAGGCTGTGCTGCAGATCCCTGCTGATTATCCGTCAGCTGGAAGGGAAGAGGGGCTCAGTGACTATCATCCAATTCGGCACAAACTGGGGAGCCAAGACAGGTGTTCATTCTAAGGAACTAGGGAGAAGGCAAGCAGGGAGCAGATTCACAGAATATACACTCCAGACTGCTTCTAAAATTTGGGATGATTGCTTGTCTAGAGCAACAAAATACTCTCTTTGAATTCACTGGCTCATGGGGTGAAAACTGTCTATCTACAGCTGGCCTGAGTTCCACTGGTGCTGGAGGCAGTCAGGGACCCCCGCCATGGGCCAGATGCATTTTGTGGCCAGCTAGGGATTGGAGGGAGGGTCTGGGGGAAAAAAGAGATTAGCAGTTTTAATCATAGTGCTCACACAGTTTTGTAGTTTGCAGAAGATGCTATTAAAAACAAAATTGTAGGTCAGCATGA
>RJWJ010036154.1:0-16237 GCA_004363605.1 Indri indri
AACTCTGTGTCACTGTAACCCTGACTTCACTGCCCACCTTTGTTCCCTGGACACCTGCTTTATATCGCGTAGCCTCCCCAAAAGATACTCAAGGCCTGATTGCCTCAAGGAAGTATGTCAAGAATGCAACTCCCGAGTAATATGTAGCTGGAAAATTGTCCTTTGTTTAATCTGTAACTTAGAATGTGCTGTACTTCAAGGATTATGATTTATCTTTAGGCGCCGGAGATCTAGGGGGGCACCCTCCCATGACTCTGTGTCACTAAAATATTGATTGTACATCCTGCTTTTTGTTTCTTTTGCTCTACGTCATGTAGCCTCCCTAAAAATAGTATAAAAACTCTGTGGAAGCTAGAGGCCTTCGCCATCCTCTCGTACTGCTTTTACGCAGGCGGGGGTGGTCGCTGGCCAGCTAATAAAGACTCAGAATTTGGCTCAATTTGGCCTAAGTGGTCTTTCCTCGCACTCCGTACTACAACAATTGGCTTATAGAATGCTTTCCCTGCCCCCACATCTTACCACCACATCAGTAGGACTCCTATATAATGATAATGCAATTACAATGGAAAGAACTGCGAGGCTCAGATCCTATTAAAGGAGGAATGGCTAGGGAAACCCAAAGACAGCAGGGGGACAAAATCTAGGACACCAGAGGAAATCTCAGCCTCTGATACCTACAGCTACAGCAAACAGGAAACACAGTCTAACTCCTGGGCAGATAAGCACAAAAATTCATACTAAAGGCCTACTTATTACAGTTCCTTTTACCCAATACATCATGTCCAGCATTCAACAAAAAGTTATTAATACAAGGCATGCCAAAAGGCGAAACACACAGTTTGAAGGGACAAAGCAAGCACCAGAACTAGACTCAGGTATAACAGACATTTGGAATTAAGACTGGGGATTTCAAATAACTATGATTATTATGCTAAGGGCTGTAATGGAAAAGTGGACAACATGTAAGCAGAAAGATGGAAACTTTAAGAATCTAAGGAAATGCTGGAAATCAAAAACACCATAACAGAATGAAGAATGGCTTTGATGGGTATATAGACTAATGTTTGTCTCCCCTTCTCCCAATTCACATGTTGAAACCTAATCTCCAATGGGATTGTATTTGGAGATGGAGCCTTTGGGGGATGATTAAGTCATGAGGACAGAGCCCTCATGGACAGGACTATTGCCTTTGTAAGAGCAGCCCCAGAGAACTCCTTGTAACATATCAGGATGCAGTGAGAGACAGCCATCTAAGAAGCAGGAAGTGGGCTCTCGTCAGACACCAAATCTACCAGCACCTTGATCTTGGACTCGTCAGTCCCCAGAACTGTGAGAAATAAACTTCTCTTGTTCATAAGCCACCCAGTGTATGGTATTCTGTTGTAGCAGCCCAAATGGACTAAGACAGTGGACTGGACATGAATGAGGAGAAAAAAAAAAAAACAACTGTGAGCTTGACAATATGTAAATAGAAACTTCCCCAACTGAAAAGCAAATAAAAAAAAAAAGGCATGAAAAAGTGGAAGAGACTGTCCAAAAACTGTAGGACAATTACAAAAGGTGTAACATATACATAATCATAATATCAGAAGGAGAGAAGAGAGAAAAAGGGACACAAGAAATATTTGAAGTAATAATGACTAAGAATTTTCCAAAATTAATAACAGATACCAAATCACAGATCTAGGAAACTCAGAGAACACCAAACAGGATGATACCAGCTAATCTACATGCAGAAATATTATATTTAAACTTCAGAAAATGAAAGACAAAGAGAAAATCTTCAAAGAAGCCAGAAGGGGGGAAAAACCCCACTTTACCTATAGAGGAGCAAAGATCAGAAGAGTGTCTTAGATGCTGGTCAAAGAGCACAGTGTTACAGTTAGACAAGTGGAATAAGTTCTGGAGTTCTGTTGTACAGCATGGTGACTAGAGTTAATATCACTGTATCCTGTATTTGAAAACTGCTAAGAGAGTAGATCTTAAATATTCTCACCACAAAAAAGAAATGATAACTATGTGAGATGATGGATATGTTAATTAGCTTGATTGTGGTAATTGTTTCATGATATATACATTTATCAGAACACCATGTTGTGTGTCATGAATAGATACAATTTTTCTTTGTCAGCTATACCTTAATAAAGCTGGAAAAATTTCAATACAAATACTACAATTTCTTAATCTTCAGATTGTAAAAATTAAAGATATTTATTTATAACTCCCCTTAGTGGCATGGATGTGGGTAAATAGATATTATCATAATTTAGTGAACTATAAATTAGTGCAAAAGTTTAGGAAATTAAGAGCAATGTGTGTGTATGTGTGTGCATGTGTATCTGAAATTTAATATTTGTACTTTTTTAATCTGATCAAGTTGTTCATAGGTATTAATCCTGGGAAATAATTGCATAAATCGGGAACAACAGCTCTGTAAGGATATTCATCACAACATTGTTTGTTACTGCAAACCAATTGGAAACAACCTAATTGTATCAATAGAGCTTTAATTAAATAAATTACGGTTTATATATTTAATGGTATGCTGTACTGCCATTAAAACAGATAAAGTAGGAATTTAGTCTTTGCCATGTAAGATATTGCATCACATACTGTGAAGGATAAACAAAAAGCAGATCACAGAACACATAGTTCTATTGATGTGAAATGAGCATGTCGCATATGCATAAAATCTCTGGAGGAATAAACAAAATTCTTAAGAGGCGTTAACTCTGAATAATGGGATTTTTGATGCAGTGAAGGAACACTTGGATTTTTATTTTATACTTGACAAAATAATATTTTCTGAATGTTTCCACTGTCAGGTGTAGCATTTCTGAATAATCTTAAAATAAATATATTTACATTTGGGAGTGCAAAGAGAAAAATCCCCAAGGAAATGCAACCTCCTCACTTGATAAAGAAAGCCCTTGGGTCTGGGGAACAGTAGAACACAGGAAAGGGATGAATGCTCAGGAGGAAGCAATGCCAAGGCCTGGGGACCTTTTGCGTTGATAAATAAGATCGGTTGAGGCAGTGCTAAGTGCTCGTGGGGTAGACGGGGTGGTGGGAACGGCAGTGGTAACGTCTCAAAATGTTTTCCAATGTGTTCAGACCTGGGAAAAAGTTCATGCGCACTGTTGTGACTGATCATTAAATGCGATGAACTGTGGAGAGACAATCTTGTCCCAGTCCCTTACAGTATAGGTGGACCTGAGCCCAACCATAGGCTTGGAAATTTACCAACCATGATAAGGAAATTTCTAAGATCACAGAGTGGTACATGAGTGGAGATGCTGCAATTATAACCCATATTCCTGATTTTTGTTCACAAGAATTTTTCCTTTGAAGGAAACACATTCTCTTTAATCTTAAAGTGTCTGGAGACCCACGAGTATCATATTTCATCTTTGTTCTCTACATGAAATTGGCAGGCATGGCCCCAGAGGCAGGGAGGTTGAGGGCTCCGATGGCACATCTTCCTCCCTCTCTCCCATCTGTCAGTCCTACTTCTGTCCTTCTACAATCATCTCCTAGCCAGAGGAAGCAGGACTACGCAGACTACTTTATATCATTTACACCTTCAGGAAAATGTAAGTTCAATTTTTTTTTTCCTGGTAGGAAGGGTGAGGCCAAGCAATAACATCAAAGGTACAGAAGCTGGTTATTATATGGCCACATACTGATGGGAGGTGATTCCACAGTAAGAATTTTATTCTCAGCCCCCCGCCCCTTCTCATTGTTCATTTAGCGCACGTCAATTTCTTCATCTCATTGACATTCCTGAGGCATCTTGTTGGATGCCCTGCTTCTCCCATCCTTTCTCATCTACCATTTTCTCATCATGTCCTTTCCCTCATTCCACCCTTCCTTCCTACCCCTTTTGCCCACCATCCTGTCCCTGTGTCCTCACATTTCATTGTCCTTGCTGCACTCCAATCCTGTCCTACCTCCCTGTCTCATAGCTTCACTTCCTCATCTCAGCTCATCTTTCCAGTCCCTTGACCCCAAGAGGAAATGGCAGAAAGATGAACTCCAGGTGCAGCCATGGGGACAGTTTTAGAAATGACATGGCAGAGGGACAGTAGAATTGCCAGGACAGGGTAAGCAGCCTTCCCAGGGAGGCTGGACAGAATCAGAAATGAACGGGCTGAGTGCCAGTTGAACGTCAGGAGGAGAACATACTGTGGGTTGGTGCTGTCCTGATGTACCAATAACATAAAGTCAGAAAGAGGCACCACCAAAGGGAAAAAGGCTGTAGTACATACTTGGTAAACATATTTTGGAAGTGGAAGAGAATAGTAATTCAAGTAGAGATCACAACACATATTTAAAGACAAGTTTTAAGGTATGCATATGACACCTTCATGTTCCTTAATTTAAATAATCAGCTCAGTCCATGCAAGAGAGGGAGAGGGAGAGAAAGAGAAAAAGAAAGAAAGATAGATTTTCTTCCAGGAACTACATTTATAGACACGTATTTTCCGAGCAAGGAGCTTTGGGAGAGAAAAGACCGACTTTGGAGGAAAAGGCTATGTTGGGTACTCTACAATGAAAATTCTAAGGACCTAAATGGAGTATAAATGCTTATTCTTTCAAAGGTTTTATCAAGTGTGTGAGGAAGGTGACACTAAATAAGAGAAATAGACATGGCAGGGGATGGAGATGGGCCATCCCTTTCTTGACTTTAGGCTATATCGTGTATGCATTAATGTTTTATTCAGGGGGCTCTTTTCCTCTCTAGACCCATCTGTCCCCTAAATATCCAGTGGGATTCTTAATGTGGTAGTGGAGAGAAGAAACTGATTTTCTTGAAGGTGAAAGGCAAACAGCTGAATGAAATCGTGTTTGGCACTGGACTCATGGTTTTAAAAAAACTTTCCGTACCCTGATCTGGAGGGAATCTGACATCCACACCAAAAGGAAACTTTGCAGTGACATTCTTAGTTACTTCAGGTGTGACTAACCAAATGGCCCTTCCCCCTGAAACATTGCTTCCCAGGCATACAGGGCTGCGAGGCTTCAACTCTGCCCAGAAAGTGGACACAACTGAAAACAAGGCAGCCACTTGCCCAGGAGGCTTGCTTGGCAGTGCCCAACTTCATATCCTCCCTCTTTGTTTTTCTCTATAGCACTTATCGCCATGTGACGTACTACCTGTGATGCTTATTTTATCTACTTTCATAGCATGTGAGATGCATGAGTGCAGATATTTTTGTCTATTTCATTCATCAGTGCCCTGAAAGACTGTCTGGATCATGGAAGTAATTCGATAAATATTTGTTGAATGAGTAAAGGAATGAATTATACAGGGTCTCCTGCATTTGTATATGACAAATACAGAACACTGATCTTCAGGCATCAGGAGATAAGAAAAAAATGGTTATTGACTAATTTTTACTGGTTATTGCCTTCATGGGAAATTTCCCTCAGTCCAGAACAGGCAGGAAAGGAGGGACCTTGTCACCTCTCAGGTCAGTGACCACCTCCCCACCAGTATCTGCCACAGAACACCCTGAACATCAGTGTTTCTGAGGCTGTAGATAAGTGGGTTCAGCATGGGGTTGACAACAGTGTTGAAAACCCCAACTCCTTTATCTTTGTCTGAAGCTTCCTCTGAACCTAGACGCATGTAGTTGAAGATACCCGTCCCATAAAAGAGGAACACCACAGTGAGGTGGGAGCCACATGTGGAGAAGGCCTTCTTCCTGCCCTCTGCAGAGCGGATTTGTAGAGCTGCAGCTGCCACATGGACGTCGGAGGCAATGATGAGAACCACAGGTGCACCTACCATCAAAAATCCCAGAGCAAAGAGTAGCAGCTCATTGAGTTGGGTGCTGGAGCAGGAGAGCTGGAAGAGCTGTGGGAGGTCACAGTAGAAGTGATTGACCTCTTTAGGGCCACAGAAGTCGAGAGCAGTTAAGGCAATAGTGTGGGTCAGTGCATTGGTGAAGGCACAAGTCCAGGACACAGCCACCAACATCCTCTGGACTATCTGGTTCATGCGGATGCTATAGGTGAGGGGCTGGCAGATGGCCAGGAATTGGTCATAGGTCATGGCGGTCAACAGGAAGCAGTCCATCCCAACCAGAAGGTGGAAGAAGAATAGTTGTGTAAGGCAGGCTCCGTAGGAAATTGTACGCTTGTGGGACAAGAGATGACTCAACATTGCAGGAACAGTGACAGTGATACATCCAACACCCAGCACTGATAGGTTCCCCAAGAAGAAGCACATGGGGGTGCGGAGTTTGGGCTCCACCAGGATGGCGGCCAGGATGCTGAGGTTGCCCCCGACTGTGACCAGGTAGGCAAAGAGGAAGAGCACAAAGACCACAGACTGCATCTCTTCTGTTTCCACTAGGCCCAGTAGAGTGAACTCAGCAACAGCGGTTCTGTTGGTCCCAGCTTCTGGCTCCATGAGTTCCTGTAAGGAAACATCCCAGCAGGGGAGGTATCAGTCCACTCATTCACTTACTCAACATAAACATTTTAAACCAGTTATGTTCAAAGCCCTATGGTGAGTTCCCATTGTCTAGGTGAGTGTTTTCCCAGGACCCTGGCCATACCTCACACACTGACCTCCACCAACCACCTCGATGCCTTAGCCCTGCTCTTGACTGAGATGCCCAATGCCACCACCACCTTGTCCCTCCCATCCTCTGCTAGCTGAGTGGGTTATAATACTTGGGAAAATAAATTAAGGTAAAAGATCTAATGTACAACATGAGGACCAGAGTTAATAAAGTGTATTTAGGGTTTTGCTAAATGAATAGATTACAGCTGTTTTTGCCACTGGGTAACTGTGTGAGATGATGGGTATGTTGATTTGTTTCACTGTAGCAACCATTTTACTATATGTGTGCATCTCATAACATTGTGTTGTGTACCTCAAATATACACAATAAAATTTGTTTAAAAAATGATACAAGAAGGCTTCCTCTTTGAATACAGTAAGATTTAGGTGGAATTTCCTCATTGTTCTCTGAGGGATGAGCCAAAGCTAATAAGCAGATTTCAAAATAGAAATTCAGAGAAACTGGAAAGCATTTAAAATATAACCTGGGTTTAAAGGATTCTAGAACTAAGTAAAAATCAAGTGAAGGGGCAGCAAGAATCAGAGAGAAGATACCCATGATTGCGGATGTCAGAAAGATTAGCTGAGTGCATTTCTCCAAGGCGAGGGACCCTACTCTGAAGTGTACGTTTAAAATCCCTTGTTCAATAAATCTCTAGTGTTATTATTGTTACTTAAGCCCTTATACTGGACTTTGTTTAATTTAAAATTATTTATTTCATGTATGTTGTCTGCTACGCCTCTCTAAAGTCAAACTTGTAAGCACAGCCTGTGTGTTGGCTGCTGACAGGTGGAGTTAGGATTCTGCAGTCACTGACTGGATTTCCACTTGTCCTTGGCTCAGGCGTGGTAGATGGGCCAATGGCTCTAAGGATACGTCCTCAAAGGAAGAAGGCATATACTTGGAAACCCAGACTGAATTAAGTCTTTCAGATTTTACATCAAGCTCTGGATCAGAAAAGATCAACGTCTCTATTGCCCAAGGAACAAGCGGGGCTACAGCTTTATTACGAGCAATGCCATTCCCTTGCACAGAATTGATGGGAGTCAGGATGGGAAGCATTTGGAGTCTGTTAACTCTAACAGAAGGGGAAGAGTGATGATCACCTGAGCGGGGGCTGTGAAATTCAGGGGCAAGAGTGGTTAAGGAGATCCCAGAAATCAGAGGTGCTGTAGCAGTAGAACTGATACCACTGTCTGGGGATATGGTCACCAGTAAAGTTCTTTAAATCCCTTGTTGATAAAAATGGGAATTGAGTGCACACATTGGTGGCATAATCTTCTCCGGTCTCAGTTTGGATCCGAGAAGCAGAGGAGGCAGTACCGAATGGGAAGCCCCACCAGGCAAGCTGACTATGCAGAGTTTAGGTGAGACTGTGAGAGCGAGAAGACTGCACTGTCTGCACTGACTGCAGAGAAGTCAAGGCAAACGCACTCACACCCAACCACTAATCCAGGACAGTGCAGTGAGTCTCAATGGCAGCTGCACATTAGAATTACGTGAGACCTTTTGACAACCATGATGCTTGGACTTCGCCCCCAAGCCAACTAAGTCAGAATCTCTGAAGGCGAGACTCAGGCCTCAGGACTTTTTAAAGCACCCACCTGATCACAGCTGCCTCAGAGTTTCACCAAACAGCTACTTCCAACCACCAGCTCTTTCTCCCCACTCCCTGAAATTGAGATCTAGTCCTTTCCCATTTTCCTTTTACTGGTCCTCCTGAAGGGAGAAGAGACAGTTTGGAAAACCACACATAAAAGTTACAAAAATTTAAGATACCTTGCAAAGCTGTGGTGGTCAGTATTTCCAGCCAAATTCCTAACCCTCTGTTAGATGAGATGCTCAGCTCCCTTGATTATTACAATCACCTAGGAGGCTTTAAGAAGAAAATACTGATTCTCAGGTCTTTCACCAAGAATCCTGATTTGATTGCCTTAATTGGTGACATCTGGGTATGGGTACATCATTGAACCTTCCCAGGTGGTTCTAATGTCCAGCCAGGACAGAGAACCTCTGACAGATTTGCAACCTTGGGGGGCATGATAATGGCTTCTTGCTCCCCTCCTCCTTGCTCTTCTCCTTACAGGATGTAAAAGGGCCCTTCCAGGTTATGTAGCCCCTGCCACAAAGACCCCTCCACCTAGGCTTGCAGTCAAGGCAGTGACCACAGACCGACCCACAGTTTCAATTGGACAACGTGCATCTCACTGGGCCCTCATATGCAGCAAGAGGACGTCTCCAATGTGAGGCTGTCTCAATGACCAACCTCCCAAACGAGGCAGAGGGGATACTGCAGGGATGCAGTGGTCTCTAAGATGTCCTTAAAATCCCAAGATTTCTTGATTTGGGGTAGGGCAGAAATCATCCTCAGACCTGATTATCATTGATAAACTTGGTAACTAATAAATGCTTTGCAAATCAACAGGCCAATGTTGGATAACAGTTCTTTACATGTTATATTAAAAAACAGTTCACTACTCCCATTTCCCCACATTTTAACTCAAGCATTGGATTGTTACTCTAGGATTTTCCACCTCCTTGTTTATGCTGTTTTTGCTTCCTGCAATGCTTTCCTCCAACTCCACATGATCAAGTATTTCAAGACTTGATTCAAATGTTAGTTGCTGAATTTATTCTTCCTTGAAAATTTCCCATCTCTTTCTTTCTCTCACACTCACTCTCCCTATCTACTGCTACAAACTATTTTTTAGAACTTACGACTGTTTACCTTCTAGCTCAGTCATTTCTCTATAGAGCTTGTCTCTCCTACTGTCCTGTAAGGGACTTGAGGACAGAATATATGTTTGATTCATTTTCTCAATAGCAATACTCATCATAATACTAAACACATAGTAGTTATCCAATAATTCTTAAATAAATAAATGGATGGTTCTAATATTTATATGATTTCAGAGAAAGGGAGCATCAGTATGAGCTAGAGTTGTCATGGAAGACTTTATAGATATATTGGGATTTAACCTAGATTTTACGGATTAGTATGATTTAGAGGAGCTGTGGGGTTCATTGCAGGGCTGTGGCAGGGTTAATAGACAAGTGGAGTCGTGAATCAATCCATATGCTGATGTGTTTTTCACTTAAATCTTCCCAAACAATAAGGCCCTTACAGATAAGCACACCATAGCCAAGGACAGAAGAGCCACGGAACAGCTGCTGCCAACCCTCAGAAGGCTAGAGGTACAGCTCACTTAAAATCTGGGATTCTGGGATGACCTCAGGTCACCTGAGACATCCCATCCAGGGTCACCATGAGGCCCTCTGGCATGAGCACTCTCCAGGCTGTCCTTACTGAGCTGCGACAGCTCCCCATGCTGGAACCCCAACCCATCCCTTCAGGTTCCCAGCGATGAAAATGCTCAACAAGGGCTTTGCTGGAGAGAAGGTCCTAAGCTTCCCGATGCAGTGGGCGTGGCAGTGAGCTGGACTGTGCAAGTCCCCTCACGCTCAGTGACAGAGAGCAGGCTTCGCCCGAGAGTGGGGCACGGGCAGTGGGGACCACAAAAGGAGCCAGGACCTCTTGATTATAGTCCCAGCTCTTCCCCTAAATAGTTTTTCCCTTTCAGGGGCATCCGAGGCTCTGTGCATAAAGTCAGGTTTATTAAGCTATTGGGAACAGAAGCCCCGTCTCTGTTTTGTGAGAGCAGAGGACAGACTCACGAGAACACTCACCCTGGAAGGGGCACAGAAGCCAGAGGGGTTTCTTCAGGAAAGAAGGTGAGGAGCTGTGCACACCCAGTTATCCACCCAGAAAGCAAGTGAGTAGCTATATATAAGAAATGACAGGAAAACAAGCTAATATCCTGTCTGCCATGGGGCTGTTTTTCCTGCAGTGTTGTCCTTTGGGGGACTCAGAAATTAGCCCTCCCAGGAGTGCAGAGTAGTGTGGGGAGAAAGAGATGGAAAGTGAAGCCTCTCAGGCCCTTCACTCAGATGGCGACCACGTCTCACGTTTTCTGGTATTTTGACCTCACAGAAGGCTTCATTTCTGGGGCTGGCTTTCTGGGCAGGTGGTCAGTGCAGGTGAGGCAGCTCCACTTCCCGCTGGGTGACTGAGGTCTCGAGGACTTGCACTTATCCTCAAAGTCTCAGGGAGGGGAGAGGTGCAGGTGGGGACGAGATATGAGTTTCCTAAAGCAGGGATTTTCTTTCCCAGATGTCAACCTGGGGGTCTGAGCAGAGACAAGCCAATTTCTGAACTTGCCTTGGACCTGGGGATGAGGACGAGGCCCCAGAAGAAGAGGAGGGAGCCTTCTTCAAAGCCAGCGTGCTGATGAGTCCTCAGGAATAGGGTGCTTTCTCTCTAGGGGCTTGTTAGTGGGGCCATTGGGACTGTGTCTTCAGGATCCTATAATGATTCCGCGAGTGGTGGTAGAAGACCTATGTCATGCTGGAAGGACTCCTGGGAAGCTGCCTACCAATATGATTTTCTAAGTCAGGCCCTTAGAAAGTGAGCACCCTGGTGGAGGTCACAGATTAATGAGCGGAGGGTGTAGGAAGGTTGAGGGCTGTGTTCCTCCAACTCCTATTCCCACTAATAATTGCTCCCCCAACATCCCCTCCCCCAAGGTAGAGTGGGTCACCCCCTCCCCCAAAGCAGAGTACTCTCTCTCCTCCCACCAGCAAAGTCAGTGCAGTAGGAAAAGTATCACAGACAGACCTGTTCTTCTGGTCATTAGTGGTTTGACTTTGCAAAGCTGCCCACACTTTTGGGCCTCAGTTTCCCTATCTATGACATGCACATATCCTCCACCACAGAGCATTGCTGTGAACATTAAATGAAGTAAGATTCATGAAGCTGCTAGCAGAGGTGCAAGAGTTCATCTACATATGAATTGCTAACATTTATGAGTGTGTGTTATGTACATGGTAATGCACTAAGAACTTTACAAGCCCGAAGGCCCTATAGATCCTCACAGCAATTCTAGGAAGTAAATTGTAGCAGACATATCAGACATTCTGACTCACATCTGCTTAGCCTGTCTTTGGATTTCAGCCATGGCTGGGTGGACAGTTAGTTTCCTGCAGGTTGCTGCTCACTGCCAGCTGACAGTGTAGCCCCTTCCCTGGGATCCTCTGATGGTGTGAACACTGGGGGAGCTCACTTCGTCTGAGCACGCGTGGAGCTCAGAAGTGCAGAGGGCAGCTTGACAATGGGGAATGGAGACAGTGGATAGATGCCCCACCCCCCATCTTCACACAGTTCTGAGGGGCATTCTATATGCTCTTGCACAATCAAGTCTCTGCTGTCCATAGCAGGGACTTTGGTAATGCACTCCTCAACTGGGGACAATTCTTCCTTCCCTGTCTCACTCTCTTCTTAAATCAGTCCTGCTCCCTGGGATCACCTCCCAAATAAATAACCTCACTCTTGCTCCATGAGATTTCCCAGTGAAACCACACACACGTCTTGTCTTAGACTCTGCTTTGGTGGGAACCCAACTAAGACGGTTGATTCTGGGGGTGGCTCCAGGAAGAATATCCTCCAGAAAGAATACTGAAACTGGACCACTCACCCTCTTGGGGTAAGTGGGGTTGGTGATAACCCCTAGCATGTGATGGCATCATAATTGCTCAGACTTGCTTGTGATAGATTGGGATGAGGTACAGGTGGAAAGCAAAATGCTGGGTTATATGGTAGCTCTAGAACTATAGTAATGATAAATATTGTGGAGTTTTAAGAATAGGGATGGCTTTTCTTAAGTTCCTTGAAAGCCTGGAAGAAACCAGATAATAGGTCCATGTTATCCAAGAGCTATCAGCTCAGGGTATGTTGCAAAGTCTGGAAATCTTCCATGGTGGCTTAATGAGATATTAATCTTCTGCAGCCGTAGATGCACAGTGTTGAAAATTAGGCCTAGGGCTTAATTGCAAGGGTGGAGGAACTACCGTGAGGGCTGGACATGTAATTTGGGCAGCTCTCCTATGTTAAACTCTGAGCCCTGGTAGGAAAGGAGTGAGACCCTGAGTCCTGGAATGGGGATGTTTGAGTGGATGAGCATGAGAACTTTGAATCTTCAGACTCCCCTGAATCCACTTGCCAGGGCAGAAGCATCCCTGCCCCTTGCTAGAGGAGAGAAACTTCCTTTTGCCTGAAGGCCACAAGAACACCTCATATAAAGCAGAAGTCTAACAAGGTGATTCTTGTCCTTTTTGAGAACGTCTTCCATGTCCCTGAGAACCTCCAAAATAATTGAGATCAGGTCTCAGCATAGTCTGAGAGAGGAAATCCCATCTATCAGTCAAGAGGAAATGATTTACTCACTGCAAAGAATTCCTCTACCTGGCGGTGGGAAGTGGAGTAATGGCTGCCAAGGACATCCAACCTAATTCCTGGAACCCCCTTTATATGGTCAAGGGGACTTTAAAGTTAGAGACGTTAAGCCGGGAATATTATCCTGGGAGGGCCTGCAAGTAGTCATAAATGTCCTTGTAAGAGAGAGGCAGAGGGATACTTGACAACAGAAGAGAAGGCAATGTGACGACGGAGGTGGAGATGGGAGTGTGGTAGCCACAGCCACAGAATGCCAACAGCTACTAGAAGCTGGAGGAGATAAGGAATGGATTCTCCCTTGGAGCTTCCAGAAAGAACCAGCCCTGCTGACACTTTGAAGTTAGCTCCACAGGACTCATTACAGACTTTTGCACCCCTGCCAAGCCATGCAAGAATAAATTTCTGTCATTTTAAGCCATCAGGTTTGTCACTGTCATTTGTTACAGCAACAGCAGGGAACTAATTCATTGGCTAACACATTCTGGCAGGAACTAGAAATCCCTCTAGTTCATGGAGGAGCAAATGTGGGAGCGGATGCTGAGGACCAGGGGAGTGGGGTAGAATGAAAGGATGGGCAGATGGGCAGAGTTAACTGACATGGGGGCACTTTTTCAGGACTCAGGATTTAACGTGCTGGCAAGGACTTCTGGAGCTGGTCCTCGTAAACTGCTGACATGTCTCCTTGAAGCTTGTGCAAGGTGATGTCGGAGATGCCAGCATCGACTTCCAAGAATATTGAGGAAAATGTCAGAGGCTCAGGGGAGTAGAAAGCTTACATGGGATCAGAGGAACCACTGCTCGATTACATTCCCTGGGAAGGTCCAGAGGCCACTCTCTTTAGTATGAAATAAGAAATGCACTGGTGAGGGGAAAAGATAATCTTTGAGAAACTTGGTGTCAGTTGTCCTATGGCTTTAATTTGCATCTCTCTGATGACCAGTGAGATTGACCATCTTTCATGTACTTACTGGCCATTTCTGCATCTTCTTTTGTAAAGTGTCTTTTAAAATCTTTTGCACATTTTTACCGGATTTTTTGTCTTTTCCTAGAACTGTAAGGGGATCAAAGTTTCCATCTGGTATCATTCAGGTGAAGAATTCCTTCAGAATTGCTTGTGGTGACATATGAATATCTGCTAGTGACAAGGACTTTGGCAATGCACCCTTGCTAGTGACATATGACAAATTCTCTTAGTTTTCCTTTATCTGGAAATACTTCTATTTTGTCTCCAGTCTTGAAGGATGGAAGTAGAATTCTATTTGGCAGGGTGTTTTTTGTTTGTTTTGTTTTTAGCATATAAAAGATGCTCTGCCCCTCTTCTCTGGGTCCTGCAATTTCTCCAGAGAAGTCAGGGAGCTGTTAGTCAGATAATTGCTCCCTGGTATGTGATTTGTCTTTGTTTCTTACTGCTTTCAGTATTTTCTTTTTATCTTTGGATTTCAATGATATGGCTTGGTGTGGGCTTCTTTGTGTTTATTCTGTTTGGTGTTTGTTTAGCTTTTCATACTGCAAATATCTTTTACAAAATTTGAAAAAAAAATGGTCATTATTCCTTCAAATATTTTTTCTGTCCCATTTTCTCACTCCTCTTCTGGCATTCCAATTCCCCATATACTGGGCTTTTAAAATATCATCAAACAGTTTCTGAGATCCCATTCTTTTTTTTGAGTTTATTTCTCTCTGTTTTTCACATTAGATAATTTTTCTTGACCTTCAAGTTTACTTACTCTTTACTCTGGGGTGTCCATTTGCCTGCTAAATACACCCAGTGAATTTTTTATTTTGCACATTATATTTTTCATTTTTAGAATTTCCATTTTATTATGTCTGTTTCTATGCTGAGACTTTCATTCATTGAAAACATGTTGCCTTTTTATTTCCTTTTTTATTGAATTTAGAATAGTTATAATGGCCATTTTAAATTTTTGTCTATCAGTTTCAACATCCAGTTCATTTCAGAGTTGGGCTCAATAGATTTTTTTTTTCTAGAGAATGTGTTGCATTTTCTTGATTCTTCATCTATTGGGTAATTTTGGATTGTATCCTGGACATTATGAATGTTAAGTTCTGGAGAGTCTAGATTTGCTTATTTATTGAGTGTTTTTTCCTATGTTTTAGCAGGTAATTCTCTTGGTGACACTTGAACTGCAAACTTTCTTCTTGGGTGGCAGCTCTTGTCTCAGTCCAAATATTCTTTTCTTTCACTGAGCTTATGTTATGCTATTATATATAATCTCAATACACTATATCTGTAATCAAGACTACATTTTATTGTGTTGGAACAATTATTATCAGCTGGGAAAGTTAGAACATATACAAATAGAAGCTCTTGATATATTAAATATTTGACTTAAGAAATGTAAAAATACTAGAAAAATATCAGACTTATATTTATACGGCATTAAGATGGAAAGGTTATTTTTTCTAAGCATGAGATAAAACAAAGAAGATAAAGTTTACAAAAATGTAAAACTTAATTTGGGCAGCAAACATTCTAAACAAAGTCAAAGACAAACAGGAAATTGGGAAATATGTTTGCAACATATATGCCACACAATTTTACCATTTTAAAACATGAAGTGTTTCTACCAATCATTAAGAAGAGACAAACTACCACCAAAGGGGCAAAAAAATACAAACTGGCTATTTGCAAAGAAGAAGTACAAATAACACTGAGTTTTACTTCCCTCTGTGAACATGTGCTCATCAGTTAGTTCCAGTTTAACAGCGAGTCCATGTGGTGTTTGTTTTTCCATTCTTTAGACATTTCACTTAGGATAATGGTCTCCGGTTTCATCCAAATTCTTGCAAAAGGCCTTAATTCATCCTTTTTCATGGTGTAGTAGTATTCCAGATATATGGTATTTAATTGCCAGGAAAATTAATCATTTGTTTAATGTTTTGTATTTAATTTTTAGTTTTATGACATTGAGTTCAGATGACATGGCCTATTACCTTTCTACTTGGGAAGAACTTATTGAGATGTTCTTTTCTCAGCATAATAAATTTTTGAAAATATTGTACAAACATTAAAAAAAAGACATACAAATAACAAATACAGTCGTGTACCACATAATGACATTTCAGTCAATGACAGACTGCATATATAAGTGTGGTCAGAACAATATAGTCTATTCCATGTAGCCTAGGTGTGTAGCCGGCTATCCCAGCTAAGTTTGTGTAAGTGCACTCTGTGGTGTGTGCAAACACAACACCACAATCACCTAACAACATTTCTCAGAATGTGTCCTCATCAGTAAATGACACATGACTGTATATAAAAACCGAGTCAACCATAAACAAAGAAATTCAAATTAAAAGATAATTCAATATTTTATCTCATTTTCAAAGATACAAAGATATATTTATAACA
>RJWJ010036155.1:0-16237 GCA_004363605.1 Indri indri
AAAGAAAGAAAAAAAGAAAGTGGTTAGCATGTAATTATGGGCTTGACAAAATCACCTGGATGTTTTTAAGATTCTACTTAGAGATTTACATGTTCTTCTGAGAGTTGTAGATGAGTATTCTTCCTTCAAATAGTTTGTCATTTTCCTTACTCCAATTATGATGAGCTGGTATATGTCAAAAATTAGTAGTTATGTTTAAAACATAAATATCATTTATAAACATCTAATCCTGGCTTAAATTTAGTTTCAGAACTAGGTATCTGTAGGTATCATTTTATTTACAGAATGTTTATCCCATTTAGAAATCTGACTTTTTTATTTATTAGCTTGTACTAGATAATATTTATAGGTACTTTGGACTTTTACCAGTTAAATGCTATAATATTACTAGCGTTTATGTAATGATGAAGTGATTACATTTAAATAATTTTTATCTGTGTTTCCTCGATCATAAAATACGCTTGATAGTATTGTTCATCCAACTGAGAGAACACAAATTTAAAATTAAGAGAAAGGGGATGATGTTATAAAAAAAATAACAAGGGAGTAGATGGTTTAGGAAGGAAGTTATATCATCAGTAGACACCATTTAGATTTTGAGAAGGAGGTAGGGCAGTTTACTTCATATGTTAAGGAAAATGTTCCTTTCCTACTCCTAGAACCAAAACTGTCTAAGGTAGGTATTATTAAGCCATATTTTAAAATTCATAAAAACAAGGGGAGTCAAGAAACATCAAAAATTTCAAAATGTGCAGGTGTCTCATTTAAGAAGGGTGTCCTTTATATCAATTCATGCACAATTAGTCTTCAAATGTTTTCAATTAATTGACTAGAAATACTGCAAATAACTTTAATACATTCAGGAGACAGATCTACATCTAAATGTACAAGCACATGCCTGTGTACTTTCACAAACATGAATGGAATACCTGCTACATGGAAGATGCTCTATTAGCCTGGGTCTTGTTCTTAATTAGGTAAGATAAAAGTCTTTCATAGCATAACAGCTTTAAAATAGGATTCCTAGTGCCCACTAGAGATCCTTTGAATAAGAAGATCTTGAAGATGAAGCCAAGGAGTTTGAAGGTTTACCAATCTCTCTATCCTTTCACCAATATGTAAAAACAAACATGCAGACAGACAAAAGCAGTTAAGCCAATGATCAGTAAATACTGCCTTAGTTTTGAAAGTAAATTCTAGTTTTGGAATTTTAAAAATATACATCATAAAAGTGATAAAGAAGAGTGCACTAAGCAAGTGTTTCAGGTCATTCTCTTCATACTGTTCATTAACTTCCCAGTGGCATGATTTATGTAGTCACTTTCCTTTATCCTTTAGTTTCTTTTATATAGCCACAACAGGCTCAATCTTTTAAATCTTTGCCTTTATGACCTATGCATCTGCCTATTTGATATTATGTCCAGTACAGACCACCGACTTTTTCATAAAAACCACAAAAATCCTTAGTAAATTGAGTTAAGATAGATAAAAATCAGTGATCTGGGGAAAATTGAGGTTATTCCTTTATATAAAGTACCAAAGTTGTGAGCCTTCAGCCTTTTTCCCTTTAGTTATTTAAGAGGACATGCTGATATATACCAGCTGAAAACTTTTAAAGCTCTTTCCTTTAATCTTACGTGTTGAGAATGATCTGCAAATTCCAATACCAAGTTTATGTTGGCCTTATAAATGGCAAAGTATTTCTTAGAGATACAATCATTCCAGCACTGAAGTTATGCATATAATTCCTTGGAAGAAACTTAAGATATTTATCTGAACATGTTTAAAATTACCTTTTTAGGGATTTTTTTTTCCACTCAGGGACAGAGTTCTGCTTTGAAAATCTTTTATTTTTATTTTGTAAATGATGTAAGAACTTGACAAGTGGGGAAAAATTAGATAGACTCCAAACTCTCATTCTGCAACACATGTATACACACATAACCAAGTACCAGAGAATGATACTATGTGGTTTGTTATCAACAACAAAAACACTAAACCATTTAACTCCTTTGAGCATATGAGTCAGAATAGATCATATGATGCTGAAATTATAATAATTGCAACAAATAACATAAAATTTTAATGGTTTCAAAATAACAGACATTTCTTTCTCATATATCCAGGCTCTGATTTCACAGGCCCAGGGACCCAGGGGGATGGGTAACCTAACTTGACTGATAGGAAGCTGGGAATGTTGCAAATTTTTCATTGACTTATAAAACTTCCAACAGTATATGATATACATCTGTTTGGCTCACATTTCACTGGCCAAAGCACATCATATGGCCATACCTAACTTTAACAGAAGAAGAGAAGAAGAATCTTGCATGGGCTCAAAGAAATTAACCAGAAAATATGTGATGAACATCAAAAGTGACCATCACAGGTCTAGGCCTATACCTTTCAAAGAACTGAGAGAATGACATCACATGTGTCCAGGTTCTAATAATGGCACACAGACCTGGAGAGTGAGAAAACAAAGTAGGGAAGTGATGAATCACATGACAGAACCACACACAGTTAGGTTATCTGTGAAAGGGAAGCTAGACAGAAGGCTGAGTCTATGTGCAAAACCAATAGATTAAGTAAGGGGGGCCAGATGAGAAAGCTTCAAAACAGAAAAGGGAAGATGGGATCTCGAGTATTTTCTCTGCTCATTCATGAGAATTTTTAGGATGTCTTGGGTTTCAAGAAGAAACTTGGTCAGAACAACTAGACACTGGGTGTACCACACTTAATATGTGTTTGTTATAATAGATGCCACATACTTCAGTGCTGGGTAAGTCAACACTGTATAAAGGGTTTTTAAATTATTATTAAGTAATTAATGATGATACTCATAAGCATTTAAAACAATAATTTAATTTAAAATAGTATAGTAGTTACTTCAAAATTAGGTTTGGCTACCTCTAAACTTATTTCACTTGACAGTCAAAATGATGTTGTTTGATGATTACCACTAGGGCTCAGAGGAATATTCCCTTCTGTGGTTGCTGCTTTGTCTTCTTACTTAGGACAAAGTCAATGAATGACTGAAGCAGTTGAAGATCTATACACTGTGGTTTTAACAACATTTCAGAGATTAACTGATAACAACTATGTTTCAACACTCATGGGGCAGATGGATATGACTGATCCTGATCTTTAAAAATAATACCAGGTCTATTGTTATACTGATGTAGAGTATCAGCAAATTCTTAAAAGAGAATATCAAAATAACATGCTTCTCCATTCTCACTTCTGCCTTAAATCCTATAATGGGACAGAGATAGCACAATATATCTGTCCCCTTCACTAGGCTAAGGGCTTTTTAGGGCAGAGATTGTGACTTTTTTCTGTGTTCCTTATGCCTAGCACATGCTGTATGCTCTACACATTCTTTTTTGAAGATAAAAATACTTTTGTCTTTATGGCAGGGATAGTTTTTCCTTTAAGACTTCTGTGACTTGCTTGGAAAATAAAATGTGCATGGAAGTGACATTATGTCACTTCTGGACAGAAGCTTTAAGAGCTAGTATGGTGTTCGCTGTATCTTTTCTGCTACTACTGCAATAAATAACAACGTTCTAGACAGACTCTACCAACTTGGGATCCAAAGTGAAGAAAATGTGGAGCAGAACCTCAGCTGATACACAATGGACATGAGTGAGAAGTATTCTTTGCTGCTGTAAGCAACTCAGATATTAGTATTGTTTTTTATCTCTGCATAGCCTAGCCTAACCTGACTGATGTATGCAATATTTGGATCAAAGCATAGGACTTCAAAGAACAACAAAATGCCTGTTAAGGAACGTAATAGTTGAAACAAAATCTATGAATTAAAGCTTATGGCTTTTTGCTTATAGGTAATTTCTCAGACCCAAACTTAGATTCTGAATGTAAAATCTGAAGCTCAGAAAAGTTGAGTCACTTGATCAACTTTATAAAGAGACTTCAAAATTCATGTTCCTTCCACTATACCCTGTGTCATGCAGGTTTTATTACTGTTTTGCATAAAGGAAATCTGAGTTCGTGGAAGTTAATTAGTAACTAAGAAGGAGCTCAATTGACTCCATGCTTGGTGTTATTTTCAGTACTATAAATGATATCTCATTGTCAGACCACTTGAATTCATATTTTAGAAAAGTGGTATAATACAGCTGATTGTAAGTCATCCTTGGTGGACACTTTCCACTCACTTATTCCTCCCATCTCTTGTGCATGTAGTAAGTCAGAAGTAGCATAGCTGACTTCCAGCCTCAGCTCTGCCTCTTCGTAACCATACAGATAGAAGCCATATACCAATAAAATGGAGATAAATAAATATATAACACCCCTAGCATACTGAAACAAAGCAGACAGTGAATAAATATGAATTTCTACTCTTTTATCTTTTCTATGTAAGAATCCTTACTGATATATATGCATATGGCCAAATCTGAACAAGTCACAATAGCAATGGGCCACAAAAAGAGTGGGTATCAGAAGGTATTTTATTTTTCTTCCATTGACATCTATTCAATAGGAAAGGGTATTGTCCTATGGTCTCAAAGTTGAGAACTAGACAGATTGAATTAAATTATTATAAGTATCATAGTTGCATTTACATATTTTAGAGATGTTGGAAAAAAGATGAGCATTCTACTTTATCTTTTATAGTAAAAAACTAAACTCCAGAAATTCTCTGAATCCACTCCATGTGAAGGAAGCTGATTGACAAGACTTATCAGGAATCTAGAGTACTGGACAGTTAAGTATGAAGTCAAGAGCATGTCACAGACTGGCGGTGCACAGTCTGTGGTTCAGGCTCTGCTCACCAGGGCCCAGAGAAAATGAGAGATACCCTAATAGGTTTACTGGCTCCTGTTGGGATCAAAGGCAGTAGGTAACTTGGCCAGCCTTTCTTCTCTGCCTTTTCCTAGTCCTCCTGCCCTTCAGATGATTCATCTGAGCCCATAATCAGGGTTCTTGGGTACCGAGTGAACTTTACTAGAGTTCTGAAGAGGAAAAAAATCCTCCATTTAAAGTAAAAATAGTCATTCTCAAAAGAATATTCAATATTCATATTCTATTAGCAACCTGGCCCAACTTCTGTACATTCTATAATCCAATAATGCATCTACTTGACATTTATAAAAGACATCTATGCTGTCTCATGCTCTTTCCTCTGGGAAGCATTTATAAATTTGCGAGGACGTCTTCTCTGTATTGTGTCTAAAAGAATGCTAGAAATTGAAGATGGAAATAAATTATTGTATTATCTATTTATTCACCTGGGAATACAATTGTCAGTCCTAGTTTTCTATCTCAATTCCCTCTAGCATAGTGCTGGCTTCATTGGGATGGGAATGGGACTCTGCCATTGCTCCTTCTTGCTACAATTCAAAGTCTTCCTTTGGCTCAGCATTTTCTTTTTCAAACAGAGTTTGTTACTTGAAGCCCTGTGGAAAGTAAATGTATCTGCTCTCAAAGGTTTCCTCACTTTGTAGGAAGAAGATATATGGGTTATTTAATTCTCATTTCTATGCCTACAGAAATATACTGCCATCTTCTACTCGCTCCACAGTGGGAATATATCTGATTTATCTTTTGCTTTTTTCCACTAAACAGGAAGGCTTCAAGCCAAGTCTTTTATTGTGGAAAATGCTCATCTTTTATTGGAGCATTCTTTTTGTTAATGCTATTCTGAAACTCTCACCTCTTGAAGACTGGCTCAACTGCTGACCGGGTTGAATAATAACATAAAATGGTTACCATGGTGGCTAGTGGCTTAATGAAAAAGAATCAGTGGGCTGCATTTGGGATCAGCAAATCAGGTCAGAAAGAAAATCACCTTTCCTTTCTGTAAGCTTCAGCCATTTTAGTTTGGATCCTGATTGAAACCTTTGCCTCATTCTAAAAGAGGCAAATTGTCAAGCATGGAGAATCAATACATATCTCTCTTCTGCAAAACCCCTATATAGACTCATAGAATCCCAAGTAAGGAATAGGGCTTAATAATTTATTATGTCTACTTTTTTGCTTCTAACAAAATATGTACTGAAACATAGATTAACACCCCCACTCAACCCCCCCAAGATATTCTGGTGTGGGTTGGTTCAGGTAGATAGCTTATTTTGCTTAGTGCTAATGAGTCCAGGGTTATGAATTCAAACCCTGTGTGAGTCAGTTAAGTGTGCTTGCCCTTGGAGTCGCCAACAGCCTGCATTGAATAAGAATGTAAATAAAGCACCAATAGTAGACAAACAACCAAAAGTATATGGTTTCTTGATGGAAGGCTAATGACATTTGTATGTATGAAGGAAATCACTGAAAACATGATAAAATTATTCCACACATATATTGTCTCAACACTTCTGATAGTATGCATATAGTTCAATACTCTTAAAGAAAGACATGTTATTTTCTATATAACCTTAGAGCTGGAAGTTCTCTCAAGAGGTCTTTTCATCTGGCTCCCTGACTTCCAACAGGTGAATTTGAATTCCATTTATTGTTTAGCTCATACTCATTTTGGAAATGGAGAACAGCTGGTAGGCATTTTACTATTAAGAATACATTTTAGTATTCTTAAAGACAATAAAGTCGTTCTTTTGTATTTCCATTACATTAAAAAAATCCTAAAATACAATTTCTAGGATTTCAACTACATGTTGTTTAGTAAGCTTTGTTTAGCTTTAATTTTTGCCCCAATTTTCTAGAAAGCCATTAAAATAGACATTACGATTTTTCTCCCTTGCCTTGGACTACTAATGTCCCCATGCAGGTGCATGGAGCCAATTCTAGAGAAAGTGACTCTTTTAAATGTACTGATTGTCTGAGGAAGTAATTTTCTTGTAAACAATTGTACTCTAGGACATTCATCCATTTATAGTTCATCATATGTTTCATTGAGCATTAAGAATAGTGTTCTTAACAATGTCAACATTTCTTAATGGAATGAGGATCATTTTATAGTTCAGTTATCATTTATTTGCTGCGAAGATATTTCCACCAGGAATCATCACCCAGTAGGACTGATTTGCCAAATTGGAAAGGGTAAAAGGTGGTGGTACATTCCCCTTTGAGAACTGCAACAGCTCATGACACAGAGGTACTCAATTTAAAGGCTTCCATAGCTAAAAAAACAGTTTGCCTCAGAACACTATTTATTGAGTCTTAGGTGAGCATTCTTAAGAAGATAATCAATGCAATCAGGAAAAAAAAGGTCCTAATCTGATAACAAAATTAGTAATCTTGAACCTCATGACAACATGGAAAAGAAATCCAGACAGCCTGAAAATAAATAATCAGAAGGAAATATTTTAAATGGAACAACGTAACAAAAAATAAACCATGTTCCATCTGAGCGCAGGAGAACAAGAATAAATCTTACTTAAAAAGAAGAAAAATCCCTTCTGGGGATATACAATTATCCCCAGATCCCCTGATCATCTGTCAGTTTAGAAAATACTAATATAAAATTGGGTCCGATAACTGTTCTTTGCAGGTGACTCATGGGCCAAGATGTCCACTGGATAGATAGGACAAGCTGGCGAGAGACACTATTTCTTGCCTTGCCTTCTTTTTTTCTTTTTTAAATGTTTCAAACCAATTTTTTAAGGGGGTTGATGTATCTCCCTTGCAGAAGAGGTAGCATTTCTTTATCTTCTCAATACTTTCCATGTATTTAGATTGCTCAAGCAATTTATATATAAAAAAAAAAAAACATCCATTTTGAGCTGGGTGCTCAAGCCTGTTATCCCAGCTGCAGTGAAGGCTGAGGTGGGAGGATTGTTTGAGGCCAGGAGTTTGAGATAAGCCCAGGCAATATACAAAAACACCAACCCTAAAAAAATGAAAACAGTTATCCAATGTGGTGGCATGTCCTGTAGTTCCAGTTACTCAGGAGGCTGAGGTAGGAGGATCACTTGAGCCCAGGATTTCAAGGCTGCAGTGAGCTATGATTGAGCCACTGCACTCTAGCCTGGATGACAGAGCAAGACCCTGTCTCTTAAAAAACAAAACAAAACAAAAACACCCATTTTAATGAAATTTACAGATAAATACAGTATAAAGTGTACTCTTGTCTGATTAGATTCAAATTAAACATTTTTTCAGCAAGAATGCTAATTACATAGGTAATATTTTGCCCTCTGTGCTGAGTGTATCATATCAGGATACACATTATGGCAATTTTTTTCACTATTAGTGATGTTAAAGTTAGTCATTTTGTTAAAATGATGTCTGCCAGTTCATTCATTGTGAAGGCAAGAGGGTAACCTTTATTTTATTTTTAATAAGCAATATGTAATGAGCTAATAAGTAATATTTGAGTTGATACTGTTGGATTAACATAAATTGATAATCATTGCCTAAGTCAATTATTACAATGGTTGTTGTGCAATGGTGATTTTGCAATTTTAGCATTACTGTTACATTTATGAGTTGGCAATTTTGCGTGAAGAGCTTTTCCTTTTCTCTTTTCATACATATTTATTTATTTATTTAATCTCCTTCCTCCCACAGTCAGATATCAGGTCTTCAACAGCAATACATCTATACAAAATCCTAAAAAATTAATTCTTAGTTTGCCATGCCAATACTAATAATGTCAATCTCATAAATCCTTCCTTGGACTTCCCACCATGGCTCCAAGGCATTCTTTGCCTTCCAAATGACCTCTTCTGTCTCTCTCTCAAAAAAAATAAAATAAAATAAAAAAATAAAAAAGAATCCCTTTCTTATTCTGTGTATTTTCAAATCTTCCTTCTGATTTCCAAGTAGCAGAGCTCATGTATGCCAGTTCTCAGATATGTTTTCTGCATTCTCTGCATTTGTTTTGGAATGAATTTATCTGTGTTTTATTACCCATACACTCCATGTCTTCTCCTCCCTTCTGTATTTAATCTGTTTAACTTTTAACTCAGTTGTAGATTCTGGAGCTGGCTCCATTGTATTATTTCCCTACTAACACGAAATTTGAGAGTTTTAGCATTCTCTGTCTCCTAGATATAGTCTAGGCATGAGTTAATAATGTTGGTATAATTTATTTTCTTATTGATATGTGTGTTTAGGTGTATGTGTGTAGGTGGCAGAATATATGGAGATATTCAACTTTAGTCATCCTTTTTATCCTATAGAAACCTGGAACCAAATATTTACCAATTTTTTCAAGTTATCAGTGAATTCTAATCCTGACTTAATCAATGTATATAGCTACAAAGGTAGCAAGCAGACACGGCAAACCTGGAGTTTTGAGTATAGAAGTGTTATAATGGAGACATGATCTTCCATTCAACAAATACACAGAATCTTCTTTTTGTGCCAGGCATTATACTTAGTATTGATGATACAGTAACAAGACAAAAAAAATATCCTGCAATCCATAGTATTATGAAAAGATAGATATCAAATTAATACCTAGAATACATAACTGCAAAGTGTAAAACTAAACACTTTGGTATCTAGATTATGCAAAATAAATAATAAAATGTATCTAATATAAAAACATGGTGATGTATTTCAACAGGCTATTCAGAGAAAGAGAAACCTAAATGGTAAGCAATACTAAGGAGAGAGGCTAAACATCATTTATGCTGAGGTAAAATAGTATTAGAATCATACTGAAATAACAGTTTACATACACCAGAAGGGCAAAACAGTAGAAAGCAGGATAACGCTGCATATCGACAAGGATGTGTGGAAACATGAATCTCAGGCACCGATAATGTCCATTTAAGCTCATACAATGGGTATGGAAAAAATCTGACAGTATTTGTACAATTAAATGTATAATATATAAACATTACATGACAGCAATACTATTCTTGTGTGCATATATATGTGATATATATATACATTATATATATGTGTATATATCACATATATATGTATAATGTGTATATACACATTATATATAATATATAACATTATATATAATATATATAACACTATATATTAATATATTATATATTATATATAATGCATATATTTATATATATATATATATGTGTATACACACACGTAAAATCTCACAAAGAGAGAAACACATAACGGTGTTTACTGCATAGATCCTAGAAGGGGCCATATTCAAGAGTGGTGTTTGCTGTAAGATAGAACAAGAGGTAATATCATTGTCCATCACTAGAGTGATAATGAAATGCAATATACTCCAAGTGTCGAATGCTATGCAACACTTAGGAACAATAAACCACACTAATAATTTAGATCTTAACAGTGGGTGGGGAAAAAAAAACACAGTAATAAACTAAGGACATATCAATTGAACACATTAGAAGGGTTGCCCATGATTGGGAGTTGAATAGAAATAGAGATCAATTATGAAGGGGCAGGAAAATAATGCAAGACAAGATTGTGTTTTCGCAAGGAACAGAAAGGTGATTAACCCAACTCTGCATTTAGGATCATCTCAAACACTTGCATGATATATAAGACACAAACAAAAAGCCAGACTTTATTCTTGATCAGTTTTTCCTGCTTGAAGAGTTTATACACAAGCACAGTTACTGAAAATCTCATCCCGGACATCCCATATAGTGTGTCTACATGACTTCTGTTGGGAAAATATTAGCCATTTTCATTGTTTTTATTCTCTTATTTCTTTTTAAGTGTGGTCTTTAAAGCATATAGATCTTTGCTACTTCTAATTTTAGCAATTTTTATGCTGATAATTTTTAATAGAGATAATCTAAAGTCATAAAAATAGTAAAATGGATTAAAAAATTATCAGGGACTTCTTACCCTCTAATTGACTTCACTCACTCTACCTATCACACATTCTACTATGAGTATTGTAACAACTCCACATACTTTCTTCTTAATGCTACCATTTCAGTTCCCCAACTTGATTTCTCAGAGCATGGCTCCATCAGTATATTTTTAAACTGTCTTTAAAAACGTACTGTTGGCTTAGAATTAGAAGAGAAGTACTAAAAAGAAGTACTGTTGTTTTGGACCTATTTTTCTTCTTTAAGCATTTAATACCCTATAGATCTTTAAGTGAAAAAAGTCAATAATTTAGTAGGTTCCACAAAAAAGTATATCCAAAGTGATGACTTCAAGACACTGAATTACCTTCTGAATTATTAAGGAAAGATTAAATTGCATGAACCTTTTTAGTGCTATTCCCATTTGATTAGAATATGTAATAAATTTTTTTAAAAAAACCTCTTTCCTTGTCAATTAGCAGAATGTTTTCTTCAATGTCCAGCTGAGATATTATCTCCTCTGTGAATATTTCCTTGCCTCATTCTTCTAAATTTTAAATATAACTAATTGCACTGCCTCCTTTGATCTCGTGTCACTGCTCTACTCCTGCCTGAAATCTCCTTATTCTTCTCGAGAAATTTGGCCAAGGCTTTGCTTTGTTCTGTTTGCTTGGTATTAAGTTTATGCCCTCTCTATTAGATAAGTCACTTCTTTTTTATTTTTAAGTACTTTTTTAATTTTATTTTTTTTTAATTTGACAGAATTTTCTTTAGTCTTTTTTTTTTAGGATTATTTACTTATTTATTTGAATAGCAACTGGTTGGTGTTTATTTTCCAAATATTATTTTAGTTTTATTCTGCAAAATGCTGGCTCTCTCTCTTATTATTCAATGCCCTAGAATGGATCTGATCTGTTTGCTTAGCTTTTCAGTTTACTTTTTAATCATAATCTATAATATGGTTCCCAAACAAGCTGTTTCAGTGTCATGTGAGGACCTCATTAAACATACAGATTCCTCAGCCCCAACCTAAATGTGCTAAAACAAAATTTTCAGGAAAAGATCCCTAAGATCTATATTTCTTATACATAGCCACATGTGACTGTGATGTACAGTAAGGTTGAGAACCTGCCCATCAGCTGTATTTTCACCCAGGGTCAATTTCTTTCATTTATAGTGTTGTGATATAATTACTTCAATAATCACTTCCTTATTGGGTGCCCAGCTTCTAATTCCCCATTATATAGCTCTATAATACTTCTTATGTCAAATTCCCTGAGCAGTACCATTAAATATCTTCTTTTGCCTGGTAGTATGTTAGACTCAGGTTTGTTTTGGGGCCACATATTTTGATAGCCATATGCTTCATAAACACTCGCACAAAAATAACATTATTAAGAAATACGGGTGTGAACGTCTCAAGAATTCAGGATTTGGTGCTCAGTACTGGCACAATACATTGCATAAGCCAAACTATCTACTCAAATGTTTAATAGCATCTAGACCTCAGGGAAACATTTCTTCCCAACTTTTTCCCCGTGTTCTTGAAAGGAAACACAACTGTGTCTAAATTGTTTGAAGGTTTGTGGATAATGCTACCATTGGTGTGATGGCAGTCTACTTCTGAGTGAAGGTGGACCCGGCTCTATGAAGAAATTTCAATGACCCCTGTATGTTTTTTATAATCCTCTCCCTTAGCTAACTACTTGAACTTTTGAGTTGTTTCCCTGCAATGGTGGATTTTCTACAAGATAAAGGAGTTGAAATTGTGAAGGTCCCTGGGTAGACTTCCTGATGCCGAGATTCACCATCTCCACAACCTGCCCCCAACGCACATAGTCACTTGTTAGTTACACCACGACCTGCCCCAAGGTACCTGACCCCTCCTTTAAAAGCCCATGATCTCATTTAGTTGGGAGATAGATCTGAGGCAGTTTCTCCCATTCTCCCAACAAGGCATCTTTCCTATTAAAAAATTCCTTTCTTCCTTGGCAATCCTCAATAATTGGATCTTTGTGTGATCAGCGACTGGACCTATACCAAAACCCCCTTTATTAGTTTTGACAATAAAGGGAAGATTTGAGCAATGGCAATGCTTAGATAAAATGCTTATCTTTTATCTAAGACATGTTAAGTAATTTGACAAAATTTTTCAGAGAGCAATATTACAATATATTCTTACCTATTTTGGTGATAGTTATGTGATTGTTATGTGAAATTATAATATATTGAGGGCAAGAAAATGATTTTTGAACTAAACATATATAGTCCTATGTCACTGTGTATGTTTAGTTCAAGTAACTAGTTTGACAGGGATACATTCTGAGAAATACATCATTTGTTGTGTAAACATTATAGAATGTACTTACACAAACCTAGATGGTACAACCTACTACACATGTATGCTATGTGGCATATCCTATACCCTTAGGCTACAAATATGTACAGCATGTGACTGTACTGAATCCTGTAGGCAAATGTAACACAATGATAAGTATTTGCATTTCTAAACATATCTAAACATAATAAAGGTACAGTAAGCATACCATGTTATATTCTTATAGGACCAATGTCAAATGGTGGTTCATCATTGACCAAAATGTCATATGTTGTGTGATGGTATTGCTTTGTGAATTATATATATATTTATTTTATTACACATCAAACTATCACTGTCCATCAGCAGAACAGCCAGACATCTTTTAAAACCATTAATTTTAATGTTTGCCATTTGACTTCATGTTATATAAAATATTATAGCATTGCTTTTTCGTTAAAAAAAGTCATTATCAAGATATATGTTTCCTTTGTTTTAAGTGAGAAATGAAGTTTATTGAGGAAGGATAAGATAGGTTTACAGGGCAAGAGCAAGATATAGGTTTACAGAGCAAGAGTAAGATACATTCACCACAGAAGAGCGAAGGGCCTTCTCTGTCATAACAAAAGGGCAAGATATATGTTCCAAGATAGATCATGCAACATGTTTTATTTAATAAGTTATTAATGTGATTTACAACTTTTAAATATTTATACAAGGTTATGTTGCCTCCATTTATATTAATGTACCAGGCCCTACAAATATTAAATATAGGTCTATCCCTATTAACAGATACAATAGACTATTACTTAATATTAATTGATTTTATGTTTATACAATATCACTTAAGATACATAGCTACACATTGTCCACTCTCTACAGATGCATCATAGAGCCAATAATTCTGAGAGTCTGGAAGCCAGCAGGTAGAAACAGCAGTACAATGCCATGCTTATGGCCAAATAGAAAAGCAGCTTGTCATGATTTTGTTACAGATAGAGAACAATGTTAAGAGCAGCATTTATCATCATGCCAAAAATGTAGCATGTACTCAATCAATGCTTGTTGATTTGAATTGGACTCATTTTCTGATGATGTATGACACTGGTAGAAAATTATTCAGGTATTGGAGGGGCTCGCCTAGTGAGCAGTTCACTAACGTTTATAGCCTTCTCTTAACTCAAGACTCTACTTCTCACATGAACAATAAAGTTATCTTCCTGATTTTCTCTCCTCTCCTTAATATTGTCCTCTACATATCTAACCTTAACGTGGTAGCGTTCTAAGATAAAGTAAGGGGAACACATTAACGAGGTGACAGGGATTTCTTCAAGGAACCGACATTGTTTTTCTTCGCTTGGAATGATAAGATGGGAAAGACGATTCCTGCCAGAGGGCACAGCAGTGGCATAGGCTGGCAGTTAGGAAAGGGTGTGGCATGTTCAGGAACCATGAAAGTAAATGTATTAAGCAAAGCAGAAGAGTGGGACAGCTTAGATGGAAGAGGTATAATAGGTACAGACCAGATTAGCAGCATCTTCTTATAGATACTGATACATGATTCAATTTTCTTCTAAGTTAAAGAGACATTGCATGTGTTTGTGATAGATACGTATATGTATATATATTACACACAACTCATATGTATACACAGTATATATACATACATATACGTAGCCAATTTTCACATACAACAGAGTACACCCATGTTAAGAATGTCGTTTGAATTTTGACAAACATCTGTGCCCACATAACCAACACCATAATAATACAGAACAGTTTCATGGCTCCACAAAAGCTCCCTTTTGTCCCTTGCAGCCATCTTCTTTCCATCCTCACTTGTATACAGTCATTGATTTTTCCATTACTGTAGATCAGGGTTTTTCACCTTCAGCAATATTAATATTTTGGTCTGGGTATTTGCTTGTTGAGGCATGGGGATGCTGCCCTGAGCACTATAGGATATTTAGCACCATCCCTGGCCCATACCCACCAGATGCCAGTAGAACTCTTCCTCTACACTACCAGTTGTGATAACCAGAAATGTCTAACACTGCCAAATGTACCCTGGGGAGCAAAACTATATCCAGTTGAGAACCATTGCTATGGATTAGTTTTTATTGTTCTAACATTTCATACAAATAGAATCATATAGGATACATTCTTTGTGCCTCATTCCTGTCTCAGCATAGTGGTTTTGAGATTCATCCAGGTTACACGTACCATTCTCTTATTTCCTTTTACTAAGTGAGAATCCAGTATTTATAAACCAAATCTTGTTTAAATGTCTACCTTTTGTTTGTTTTTTCTTTAAATCTTTAAAATACTGGCTTTAATCTTGGGATGCTACTTTTATCATCTTGGTCTTTCTGAGTCCATTTCTGTTAATTGATTTATCTACTAGTTAAGAGTCACATTTTTCTTGTTTTACTCATGCTTGTTATTTCTTAAGTGAATATTTGATATTATTAATTGACATTGTTGAATGCTGGATTTTGTTGTCTTTCTTTAAAGAGTAGTAGATGCTTTTTGGCAGGCAGTCAAGCTACTTGTGGATCAGCTTGATCTTCCGAATCTTTCATTTTTTGTCAGTGTGTGTGACATTGCATATTTTAAAACAGAGAAGTAAACATGAACGTGCTTTACTTTAAAAAACACAACAATGTGGCTTACATTAGATCTAGCTAAATGTAAATATCACCATTCCAATATTCTCTGTAAAGTATTCCAAATCCTCCCTATCACATAAAGAATAAACTCCAGCCTTCTTAGTATTGCTTGTAAAACATTTCATAATCAGGATTCTTTTTTTTTTTAAATAATAGATATATTGTTTCATTTCCCCATTAACATTATAACATAGTATCTTCATGTTACCAAATTCTTTTTTTTGTTTTGTTTTGTTTTTTTCTTTTCGGGATTTTAAATTTTTTTTTTTATTGTTTGTTGTTTATAGGGGTACAGATGTTTAGGTTACGTATGTTGCCCTTGCCCCCCCTTCCCCCCAAGTCCCAGTCCCAAGCATGTCCATCTCTCAGTGGGTGCGCATTGCACTCTTTGTGTATGCATATATCCGTCCCCTCCTCCCCCTCGCCCCTCCCCCTTCCCCCCTCCCTCCCTACCCGACATCCAATAGATGCCATTCTTATATGTACACTTATGTGTTGTTCAGTTACTACCAATTTGATGGTGAGTACATGTGGTGCTTGTTTTTCCATTCTTGGGATAC
>RJWJ010036156.1:0-16233 GCA_004363605.1 Indri indri
TTTTCTGTTTTCACTGAATTAATCAAATGATATGTCTTTTTTATTCTATTAATCTAGTGAATTACATTGATTGGTTTTTGAATATTGAAACCACTTTTACTTCCTTGGGACTCCCTCACCCACCTAAAGTTATTTATGCATCATGCTTTCTTATATTGCTATGTTAAAATTTTATTGAGGATTTTTGTACCTATGTTGATAAAGGGTATTGATTTTATTAATAATTTCAAAAAGTAAATTGTTGGCTTGGATACATTTCTCCTTTAATGTTTACTTTCTAGCTCATAATTTGGTCTTCTATCTTTATTAAAATAGAAACCTTTTATTTCTTATATTTTTTATTTGTGTAAATTTATACGGTACAAGTACAATTTTGTTATATGCATAGATTGCATAGTGGTAAAGTCATGGCTTTTAGAATGTCCACCACCTGGATAACATAAATGGTGCTCATTAAGTAATTTTTCATAATTCACCCTTTCACCCTTCCAAGTCTCTATTGTCTATCATTCCATTCTCTACATCCACGTGTACACATTACTCAGCTCCCACTTATGAGTGAGAACATGCAATATTTGTTTATATCATTGACTTTTTTCCCTCCAAGGACTCCTCTAGATATACGCATTAAGTTTAACATATTTTCAATATCATTTATTTCAAAACATTTTTCTTGCTTGTAATTTCTCCTTTGATCTATGGGTTGTTTATAAGTATAGTATGAATCTCAAATATCTGAGGATTTTCCAGGTTTTTTTTTTAATTGAATTCCAATTTAATTCTTTGTGGCCAGAAAACACACAATGTATGGTTTCTAGCTTTGTTTTTTTCAAGAAGATCTGTGGAAAGCCAAGGTGTTTCCCAGTATTCTCTACCTTGGCAAGACTCCAACTCTAAACTCTGTTTCCCCTGTGGGTTTTGTTGAGGCTTGGTTTTAGATTTTCTCAGGTAGGTCTAAAGTAGACCTTTGTCTAGAACATGGTAATTAACTCCTAAGGCATGTTTTTTTCTTAGTTGCTTGCCTAGGCTGTTAAAATGTTCTCTTCACACTGACTAAACCAGAATTCTACCATCTCCCAGCGCTGCTCAAACTCCAGTATCTCTGTTGTGTTTCAGGTCCTACAGCAGCCAATTTCTGGTAAACCTGATGCAGTCTCACCCTTTGCACAGGCAGCTCTACCTTTGGTGACAAATTCATTGGGGTCTGTCTCCCATGGTTCTACACACACTTCCCATGCAGATCACTGCTCTCCAGGGCCCTGCCAGTCAAATTCCAGCACTTTAGCAACCTTAAACTCTGATGTCCTCAGCTCAGTGGAGGACAATGTACTCTAGCTATCTGTCTGCAGCCACAAAATTGTCTCCATGCAGAGAGAAGGGAGAACATGGGTTCCAGCTCATGAATTCTTTGTAATTGGTCAGTCTTGCTCTGCCTATTGACTAATGCCAGAAAACTGCTGCCTCATACACTTTCCCCCAATTCTATAGCTTTTCTCTTTTTAAGTAAGAAGGGTAGTCCAATACCAGTTACTTTATCACTTCCTAAGGACCGGTAGTCAAAAGTCTATTAATTGGATTTGTTTGTTTTAAATTCTTGGATCGCCATCTTCTAACAGTTATAATTTTCTTTAAAATCTATGAAAACATATTATTTCTAGGTATTCTTAGTAGCTCATTTATAGAAATAGTTCAAAGTTGAAAATTTATGTATTTTTCTAATTTAAAATGAGTAATAAGCCTATTTCATCAGTTCCAAAGTTTAATATTCTATATTAAAATCCTTTAAAGTAGAATCTGTGTAGTTTGTGTAGTCTAGCTCTCCATAAGTAAACTACCAATCAAGAATCTTGAAAGCCTTCAAGGAGAAATGAAACAGGATTCTACCCTGCATTGGATCTCATTTATATTATATGAAAATAAATTTCTTTCCCTGGTTTTGTTAGATTTATCCATATAAGAAAATGTTGTATAAATCTGGAAGTTTATGTACACTATTTGTCACTGATATTCTAAAATTTCTCACAGTACAATCAGCAAAAAATTAATCCCCAAATTTCTCTTCTAGACAATGATTTAATATCAGTTGAATTTCAAATGGTACAAAAATCTTGGCAGTGCCTAAGCAAAAATGTATCTAAACCACTCCAGAATACTAGCCGAGTGATTTATTTGTAAAAGAAGTGCTTTTTTTTTTTCTTTAAACATCTTCACTAACTAAAGAAATGTGAAAGAATTATAAAAGAGGTCTTATATAGTCAGGCACTCAAAAATTTTTAAAGTAAGTATAGCTTTCGTCAAAAGATAGTTTTGTTGTGAAAAGAACAAAAGAAAAAAGAGAGAGTTCTGCCTGAAATGTGTTAGCAATAGAGACCTGACCTTCCAACAATCTCTGAGCAGGAGAGGTTATTATGCAAATTGATGTGTCCAGCTGTTGTTCTTTTTTCATGGTGGATGAAATAAAAGGAAATAGGCTCAAATTGCAGCATGGGGGACATAGGTTTGGCAGCTCTGCAAATGGCCTTTTGCCTACTAGCTGGAGGAAAGTGACAACTGATTGCAAGGGGGAATTAAGGAATACTGATTCCAGCACTGATTTATGGTGTCTCCACCCCCAGTCAGAATGCAGAACCAGTTAATGCTAAACTGTTAGGATATAGTGTTCAACATAACATGCAATGCAGAACTTTTATATAAAGTATACAGAGAATATTTTATAGATTTTTAAAAGTTTAGATTTATATTCTAAGAGATGGCAAGTCCTCCATACTTTTCTGATTTGACAAAAAGAAAACAGTGCTTTGGTTGAATGGTTTGACTCCCAAATAAGGTAGCGATTGCAGTAGAAATCTGTGTACATATGAATTTTGACTTTTCAGTAATTTTTTACCAATATTATCTCACTTGTTCTTTTGTGTCTCTTTTACAGAACAGTGAATTGGCTCCATGAGAGATGCATGACTTGGCCATGGGTAGTAACAGGTCTTGGAATATTATTTCAGCGTCAGCCTTCTCTTCTTCAGTTTAATAATATTTCCCTGGAAGCTCCTGGTGCTCTCTCAATAATGTGATGTTCAGTTCTAAAGTTCTCCTGCAGAGAACAAATGTGCTTGACTAGAAATCTAATCACAGCACCTGTCATAACTTCAGACCTTTCTACAAACTCTTCTCAGGAACTTGAGGCTAGAAATTGAGAAAATAAGACAGCTGCAAATTCTGCTGGAAAGCTTAGGAGATGTCACCACAACCTGGAGTCAAGAGGAAGCAGAAATTATGAATATTCAGAGTAAGGTATGCAAGAGACAAAGAATCACAGATCAGAAAGTGAGAAAGGCAGATGGTAATTGAATACCAGGAAGAAAAAATGAGAGAGAATGAGAGGGAAAAAAACTAGACGAATGTACGTGTAACAATGCAAGTTTTAAACGTAGATCACTAAGAGGACCAGCGATCTTTTGCTCCTGAGGTTTGTCTCATGGCTTCGATTCTAAATATCTTCCCAGGGAACATTCCATGGGCAGGTTTCTTATGATTCCCAGTCTTCCTAAAAGGGGCTCCATTGTCCTCCCTTGCTTGTGCTCTTTCCGAAGCTGCTGTTGGCATGATCTTGGCTGCTTGGTTGTGTATATCTTGCCAATGTCCCTACCACCTCCCAATACTTGAGGTTTCTTGAACAGTTTTGGTCCTTTGCCATCAAATAAAATTACAAATTTAGCCATTTCTGAGACTATGAGAACTAATGTAGACATGTTGCTTTCTCCATTGACCCAATATGGGGAAGTGACCCCAAATAATCATTATACACTTATATTTGAACTAGAATGGTAGAACTTGAATAGAGTCTTAAACTTATTCAATATGTCTCTTTAGCTTTGGAAAAACGATTTTTAAAAATTACAAGAGGAGTTTTGTTTAAGATTTTACTGTTAGAATCATCTGTGTTTTCCAAGATAAAAAAATTTATAATTTCAGTTACTAGAAATTTTAATGATTAGTGACTCCTTTGCTGGAGACTTGCCGTGGTATTTTATTGGTGGTGGTAGTGGTGGTGTTGACACTGTTGATAGCATTATTGTAATTATGCCTGGTTTACAACTATATACTTTAATTGTTTTTCAAACGTATATCATAATTTGTTTACTTCTAATTACAAAGGGCTTCCTCCTCTGTGGATCCCAAACAAATCCAGGAGGGAATCTAGAGGCGATCTTGATTTACATTCACCTATAAAAATGAACCCACATAATTACGTCTCCAGGAGTTCTGTCCTGCCTCTTGATCAACACCCTCAATGCTTTTTCTGCAAACATTGAGTAACAATAAATGTCATGCTTCAAACAAACGAACAAAAAACCCCCAAATACATACATAATAAAAAAAAAGAGAGAAACTCAAATGAATGGTATCACATAGTATTGACACTAGCAGCTGATAAAGAGTTAATGCTGACAGATGACAGCAGAAACGCTTGGGGAATATAATGAAAAATAATACTAGAATTAATGACTCCCAGTTCTATAAAGCCATTTAGTTAGTAAGGTATTTAGATGCATACATGATTATGAAAGAAAAGTATCTGAGACCAGAAAATGAGCAGATGATTTCCTCACATATGTTTTATTCCTTTGAAATCCTAGGGCAGTTATTTATGGTCAGTGTTGCAAGATGTTATCTTTATTTTAATTCTTTAAGATGCTTTATCTTGTATTTCTGGCTACCTAGAGTGAAAGTACTTTGAGGTAAGGATTATGTGTCACTTTCTTTGTGTATTCCGCTATACTGTGCACTTCCTTTAACTAAAAGCAGTATCTTTGGAAAAATCGATGATCAAATAAAAGAGGTTACTTTTACTGAATACCATTATGTCACAGGCACAGTACCAGTTGTTTTATATTCCTTGGCATTTGATTTAATATTCATAGCAGCCTTATTAGTTATGTGTTATTACATATGAGAAGATAGTATCTCAGAATGACAAGTGACACGCTGACACCACGATGTGTAGGTGGTAGAGGGAGAAGGTGAAATCAGCATCTCTGATTTAGTAGCAGTTGATATTTTTACCACTTGACACTAGCTCCCATCAATCCATCCATTTGTTCATACAACAGAAATTTATAAAGAGATGACTCTGTGCCAGGCACTGGACTACGAACTGGGGATGCAACTTTGAACAGCAGTAGCAACAAAAACAAGATTCTCTGCCATTACGGAGCTTCTACTCTGAGTCCTTTGATCTTTATGGCTCACAGATTGTCCCCACATCAGTAATCTTTATTCATTTCTTCACCTTCATATTGCACATAGGAAATCCAAAGTGCAAAGTTGTCATTTTGTATATGAAAAATTAAGCATAGAGTCCCTTCAACTTTCTTCATACAGCCATGTGCTTCCCGCCTAACAAAGAGCTCCTTTCCCCGGGTTGAGGAATGGGCTTCTCTCTGAAGTTAATGAAGGCAAATATATGTCCAAAAGGCCCATATTGTGAATAAATTCTTTTCAGAAAATTCTATGGTTTTCAAAAACAAATTTTATTCTTTCCAGATCACATTTTGAAATAAATTTTAATTGGCAAAACTTTCTGTAGGGGTTGAATTATATCCCCCCAAAGATAATGTTGAAATCTTAACCCCGAGTACCTCAGAATGTGATTTTATTTGGAAATAGTGTTGGTGCAGATGTAATCAGTTAAGAAGAGGTCATATCATAGTAGGGTGAGGTCCCTAAACCCATATGACTGTTGTCCTTACAACAAGAGGGAAATTTGTACACAGAGGCACAGAGGCAAGATAATGTGAAGAAACACAGGAAGAAGAATGTCACATGATAATGGAGCAGAGATTGGAGCGTTGTGTCTGCAAACCAAGGCATACCAAGGGTTTCAACTACAGAAACTAAAGGAGGCAAGGATGGATTCTCTCCTACAAGTCTCCGAGGGGGCATCACCCTACTGACATTTTGATTGCAAGCTTCTGGCCTCCAGAATTGTGAGGCAATAAATTTCCATTGTTTTAAGCCTCCAGTTTTTAGTAATGTGTTACATGGCCCTCAAAAGTGAATGCAACTTTCTACCTCTTTCACTTTTTCTCACCTTCTCTCTCCTCTCTCTCTCTTTGCTTCTTCCTTTTTTTCTTCTCTTCTTCTTCCTCCACCTCTTCTTGTCTTCTTCTGTCACTTCTCACTCACCTTCTAATAGAGATCCTACTGGCAAGAATTAAAAAATACACTTAAGTCATCATTTCTTCCAACTTGATTGCATTTCCATGCCTGACATCTTAGCTGTTACCTTGCAGAAGCTGCTGTTTAAGTTATTTAATAAAGATCCCCTTTATTTATGAATGTCAAAGAATGCTTAAAAGGTTCAGAAACTCATTTCAGTCTATGATATTACAAAATGCATGAACTGATGGGAAAGTCTTATACCAATGTTGCTGCTCCGTTCGAAGATACCAAAGCATCTGTTTCATTGGTCCTCTGGCATCTTTATGTCTTCAAGGGCATGCAATCTCTTCTCTTAAGAGAGTTATTAAAGCACACAGCAAACAATTAGCGAGTCCCAGAACATGTGAACATGTGGATGCTTACCAGTCCCAGGTAGATAGGGCATATTTCCTCAGTACTCATTGTCACAACTAATCATGTTTTGCCTCTCACAGAAGCACTAGGCCACTTCAGGAAGCGATTTTCTACTCCAGATAACCACACTGCCCTGCTGGCTATGCAAATAATCCAGCATAGAGCATTCTTCCTGAAAATCTTTTCTCAAGGAAATGTTATTTTAAGACATGATTTTGTGCAACTAAAAAGGAACACTTGTCACTGCCTATTTCCTTCTCTAAACATTTCAGCTTGCAAAGTTTTCTTCATTACTTTGCTCTTTTATGTCAGGAGCAAAAAAGGAACAAGAAAAGGCAAAGAAACGTTAGAGCGATCTGACACTCTTTTTTAGGTCAATGAAGTTTTAAATATATAATATACATTTCAAACCAGGAACAAATAATATTTTTTAAGTGTCTATGTACTTTATTTAACAAATAATTATGAGGTGTTTTATTATTCTTAGGGTCTGTAAGAGAGGCAGCTGAAAACTATAGTCCATTTTCTTGAAATGTTTTCAATCTAGTAGAGGAAGTAGACCCATATACAGATGACCACCTTCCAAGCACAGGATATACGGGGCAGTCTGGGTGGCGCATTGTTAAAAAGCGAAGGCTCTGAAGTCAGATTTAAATCCTGGCTCAGACACTTGTTAATTTCTAATCTTAAGAAAGTTATTTAAACTTTCTAAGCTTCAAGTATTCTCACTGATAACTAAGTCTCCGAGTTATATGGCTATTCTGAGGATATTAAAAGTTAAAAATTGAAAATTAACATAGTTTCAGACACTTCGGGAGCTCTTAGAATCAGTAAGATTTTATTTTATAATGGGAAAAAGAAGTTGGGTAGAGAGACTGAATAAAAGTAGCCAATCACAATGGGACTGTTGGTATGGAATATCAACAATCTGGAAGCTATTCAACTTTGCCTGTGCTGAGTAGCTTCACAAATCTGTTTAATTCTCTCCACAGAGACCAACGAGTGACAACAACCAAAGAAGGAGGAAAAAAAAAAAATAAAACAAAAACTGCAGGGAGAATGAAACAATGACTTAAAAAGAGACAGTGACATTCTCACCACCTGCTCTCTCCTCTTCTCCTGAGGTATCAGCGGCTGCTCCGAGGAGAACAGTATCTGTGTCATACACAGCAATTACTTGGATGATTTTCTGCAGGGAGCTGCTATTTTTCTGTTGACAAAGCATGTTGAATTGATCATTTGGCATTACATCATATTCAATTTACTGTCTCGTAACACTTTATTTGTTTTATATAAGGAATTGTGTGCCAGAGGGCCCTGATGATGCTGAAAATGTATCACTTCAGTCACTGACCTCCACTACAAATGTTTTTGCTGCCAGCTTTTTAAACTTGAATTAATTTGAGGACTTACCTCTCAAGTAGGGGTAGAAAATCTACTTTTGAACACAGGTAAAGCCAGGTGGAAGCTTAGGTGTAAAAGAACTTGCTTTCTGGGAGGTTGTTGATACCAGATTTTGACCATTTGTGATACCAGATTTTGACCATTTGTGATACCAGGTTTTCAAAGAATAAACTTTTTATTTTAGAACAGTTTTAGATGAACAGAAAAGTTGTGAAGATAGTTTAGAGAGTTCTCATACATCCAACACTCAGTTTCCCTTATTGGCATTTTATTAATATATCATGTATGATATATTTGCAGTAGCCAATAAACTAATATTAATGCATTTTTATTAACTAAAATTCATACTTTATTCAGATTTCCTTATTCTTTTCCTAATGTCCTTTTTTTCCCCAGGCTATCATACACATTATATTTAGTTATCATGTTTCCTTAGGCTCCTTCTGGCAGGGACAGTTTCTTACACTTTCCCTGTTTTAAATGACCTTGGCAGGTTTTTAGAGTACTAATCAGGAATTTTATAGCTTATTACTAATTTTTAAAATATTTTTTCTTATGATTAGACTGAGAATTTGGCTTTTGTGAGGAAGACCACAGGGGTAAAGCTCTGTCTTCATCATCACATTATATCAAGTGTGCACACTATCGACAAGACAGCCTATTAACCTTGACGGCCTGGCTGAAATGATGTGTGCCAGGTTTCTCCATCGAAAAGTTCCTTTTTTCATCCCCCTTTGCATACCATGTTCCTTAGAAGGAAGTCAGTAGAGGGGTGAGGATTTATGCTCCATCTCCTTGAGGGTAGGGTATCCACATAATTTCGGGATCCTTCTGTACTTCAAATTTGTCTATTCTCCTTTCATTTACTTATTTTTTCAATTATTTATATCAGTATGGACTCACATATTTATTTTGTACTTAGGTTTATAGTAGCTTTATTATTTATTTTGTTGCTTCAATTATTTTAGATTTGGCTATCGGGGCTCATTCTGTTGGCTCGTGTAGCTGTTCCTTTTACATATGCCTACTCTTGCAGTTTGTTTTGTTCTGGGGGATTTTTGGAACACTTCCTTATTTTCTGAAAATACAAGACACTATCTAGGCTCATCTCGTCCCAGCCCTAGAATCAGCCATCTCTCGAAGGAGTGGAGGAGTTCCTTGTATGGGAGAACAGTATTAGAAACAGAGATCTGGCTGTTAGGTGTGATCAGTGCTCTGGGAGTGTCATTGCTTCTGACACCAGCTTTTCACCCAGTGCTCTTCCTCATAATTCCCTAACATCATGCAGACTTCAAGCCGGCCCAGGACCCCATCCTGTACGGCTCTGTAACAGCCGACCATAGGGCAGCAGGGCCAAACCATCTGTTTACCCCTGCTCCCTACCAAAACTTATCTACCTGTGTCCTGTTCTGTTAATGTTCTTGCAATCAGTTTCCTAAGATAATTATAATACTTATTTGAACCTTGCACAGAATCTTACAGTTGATTTCAGATAAATGTTTGTTACATTGAATTGAATCGTATAATCTAATTCCCATTGAGTTGTCAAAAACTGATAATGAATTAAAGTGTCACAATTCACACAAGATAATTGAATTTTTGATAGAGAATTTCTGAGGACATAACTGTACCCCAAGGAAATGACACCAAAAGGTGGCAGATGCTTGGGAAGATGTATGCAAACAGATAAACCTCAATGTAATGGGTCTGACCAGCATTTTGAAAAATTTAAAAAGAATGGAGACTATCATAACATCAAGCATAATTAGAATAAACTGAGGAAGTTTGGGGGGTTTGTGTGTGTATGTATGTGTACTAAATCATAATATATATCACTTCTCGATTCACAATGTATAAGAGGCTACTATTGGTATCATTTTCTATCATTTCTATCATATGAGAATAGAGAAGATATTAGAAATCTTAAGGATTTCAAAGATAAATCCTAATTTGGCAAAGCAAATAATTTTAGCGACATTTCTTTTTTCATTTGTTTGGAAATGTTTCGCCATTATTGATACAGTCAGTGGTTTGCTAGACTGGCCGTCTGGGCTATGTTGTGGTCTGCTCCTGTGGATATGGAGAGATATGATCCATACGTGAGAAGAACCGCATTCTTTCCTTTTACTTCCGGGTTTATTAACTTTATTAAGCAGTGTTTCCATCTGTCTGGACAGCCAGGTAAGTTACAAGACAATTCAGTGTGCAAGCTCTACTTTATTCATAATACAAACTCTGCCATTTCTTAACTGTGTAGCTTTAGCCGGTAACCTCGGTTGACTCACTTGTATAAAGGGACTAAATAGTATATATTGGTAAGGTTGTTGTGATAGTGAGGGACACATAGTATGGTATGCATTCAAAAAACACTGCCAGTAAGTCAGTCAGTATTTTGCGAACTATACCCCACAACTTCTGAGTGGATAGCGAAATCAGTTTAATGGGTTGCCTGCAACATTAAAATAATAAAATAGATTAACATAGCATGACAGAGTATATGCAAGTAGTCAGAGTAAATTTGATATTCAAAGCTTTTGTTCTGTCTTTGTGTATGTGCATGTGTGTGTGTGTCCATATGAGTGTCTGTGTCTGTGTGTATGGGTACTAAATTATTAGATAAAATGCAGTTCTTTACTGATGATTATGATCAGAAACATTTGAGACGTCGGACAGATATTTCTTCCCCGGTAACTGAATTAACCCTTCCCCACCCTTCAATTTTAAGCTCAGTCGTCCCTTTTGGACAATCTTCCTTTATCTCCCTGCCTGGGTTAAATCTTAGATCACATCATAAACCTCTAAATTGAACCAGTTATCAAAGATATAATTTTATATGTGTTTCTTTGATTGTTTGATTAATAGCTAGATCTCTTTTTAGACTGTAAGTTTGCTGACAGTCACGAGTGGTCCTTTTTACTCATACCTATATTGCCTGCATCTAGTGTGGCATCTGGCATGCAGTAGATGCTTATTAAATATGAAATGAATGAAAGTGTCCTCCATGTCCCCCAACATCACCCCTGTATATTGAGCTCTTAAGTCCTATGAATTCTTTCTACTTAATATCTCATAGGTTCATCCACTTCACTGCATTATTTAGGGATCTTAACTCTTCTTGCCTGAATTTTAGTAATATTATTCTAACTAGCTCCTTATCTATGCCCTGCTGCTTTTCCTCCCACTGAATCCAATTAATTTTCTCCCTAAGTGATTTTTTACTAAAATAAAAATCTGATTACGCCACCTTTCTGCTTAGTATCTTTCAATGGCATCTAAGTGTCCTTAGGAAGAAGTTCAAACACCTTATTATGTAGGGGGTACAGACATTCATAGTCACAAATGGCATTGTGCAAATTTTTAACTTTATTATCTTATAATTCAATTTGATTTTAAATTCTAAACTACATCTATCTGACCCAGAATCAATTTAATTGCATCCGTGTAAACTCAGTCCAATTTAGAGATTTCTCAGTCAATTCGTGTTTATATTTCAGTCACATAAATGATTATAACCCTCATGTTTTTATTTATTTATTTATTTGTATTCCTTCTGCTTTTGCAAACATTAAAGTTAAGTCTAATCTTTGGGAGATTAAGTGAGGATGATAGGAGTGCCTTGCCCAATTGCCACCACCATGTTTTAGGAGGGAGAATTTCTACTTCTTGGTTTCCATCTGCTTCAGATCCAAACTGGCCTTCTAATTCTAATGTGCTCTCTGATTCTGAGCAGGAGGTAAACAAATCCATTTTAGGCAACTTGGACAGCCCAGGGATGCTGATTTGGCTCCTGTAGCTTTTCGATGATGCAGGACTGTGGAAAGTCAGGTACTATTCCAATTTCTAGAGGCAATTGTCTATTTCATATCCTTTTGAAGAGTGACCCCTTTGTAGCTACCTTAATATTCCAAGGAAGCCCTTGTAATTGTGCTCTGTGTCCTCTTTCTCTCTGCATGTCTCTTTCTCTCCTCCCTGCCTCCCTTTCTCTGTTAAATATGACACCTTATTCAGAACCTGTGGGAATGGTCACATACTGTGCCTTTTAGAAACTGAGGGCTACTAATGGGCTATATTACTCTGTCCCAAGAAACTTTTCATCAGGCATTTGATTATCAGGGCCACACACAATTTTTGTGAAGCACTGCCTTTTCCTTTTTTCAAATGCCCCAAAGTTCAAGGCCTCAAGGGGAGGATTCTATTCTCTGGAAGCTCCCTGTGTTTCTCAGCACTTGCTAAGCACTCCAGAATATGATCTGACTATAGATTTTCTCCAAAGCTGTAAGTTTTAGTATCAAGAGTGGAAGGAAAAATTGAGCTATGCTCATTTACATTCCTTATTTCACCTTTGGATGTTGACTTTGGAATTTATAAATCACAAATATGTCTTTATTCATTTTATCATCCCAATTTTAAAACTTCCCTCTGGGATTTATGGTCATCCAGAGACTTCCATAGAAACCTGGGTGGTCGGAGATAGAGGTGGCGACATTTATTTTATTTGTTCATTTATTTATCTGGAGGTACAATTACTTTCCTTATTTTACTGATAAGGAAACAAATATATGAAAGCAAGTGAAGTAACCTTGTTTAAGATTCCATAACATATGTAAGACCAAAATTTTAACCCAGAAACTTTTTTTTTTCTTTTTTTAAACTGTGTATTCTCCCTTTGGGACTAGAGTTCTTTTCTTTTTCATTCTTTCTTTATTTTTTTTAACCTGTCAAATTTTATCGGTCTTTTCCTTTTTTCTTAATACCCTTTTGTGTCCTAATAAATCTTTTCTTACCTTGAAGTCCAGAAGATATTACCTATTTCCATCAATGCACCCTGAAATTATACCACCTTTTTATGGTAACCACTTCACATTAGTGACTTTTTTCCCTTTTTCTTTCTCCCCCAATTTTCTTTTTATTTCAGAGTATTACAGGGGTACAAATGCTTTGGTTACATAAATTGCCTTTGCACCTCTCGAGTCAAAGCTACAAGCTTGCTCATCCCCCAGACAGCACCCACCACACCCTTTAGGGTGTGAGTTTATCTATCCTCCTCCCCCTTCCCACCTGCCCAACACCCAGTGAATGTTGCTTCCATATGTGAGCATAAGTTTTGTTCTATTAGTCCCAATTTAATAGTGAGTAATGTGGTGTTTGTTTTTCCATTCTTGTGAAACTTCACTTAGGAGAATGGGCTGCAGCTCCATCCAGGATAATACATAAGGTATTAGTTCACCATTTTTTTTTATGGCTGAGTAGTGATCCATGGTATACGTATACCACATTTTATTAATCCACTCATGTATTGATGGGCACTTGGGTTGTTTCCACATCTTGGCAATTGTGAATTGTGACACTACAAACATTTGAGTGCAGATGTCTTTTTTATAGAATGCCTTTTTTTCCTTTGGGTAGATACCCAGTAGTGAGATTGTTGGAACAAATGGTAGTTCTACTTTTAGTTCTTTGAGGTATCTCCATCTTACTTTTCATAGAGGTTATACTAGTTTGCAGTCCCACCAGCAGTGTATGAGTGTTCCTATCTCTCTACATGTGAGATTCTCTGTATGTGAGACTTATAACATGACGCTATGGGATACATATAGACAGTAAAATGGCTCCTGGTAATTATTTTATTCTCTATCTCTGTGTAGTTGAAATTTGACCTTTTTTGCTTTAGATTCCACATATAAGCAAGATCATATGATATTTTTCATTCTGTGTCTGGCTTATTAGCCTAATGTCCTCCAGTTCCCACCTTACTGATGTAAATGACGGGATTTTATTTTTTTTATGGCTTAACCACACACACACACACACACACACACACACACACACACACCGTATTTTCTTTATTCATCCATCAGTGGACACTATAGTTGTTTCCACATCTTGGCTATTGTGAATAATGCTGCAATGAATATGGGAATGAAGATATCTTTATGAGGTGATAATTTCATCTTCTTTGGGTATGTACCCAGAAGAGGGATTGCTGGGTCATATGGTAGTTTTATTTTTAATTATTTGTGAATGCCCATACTGTTTTCCACAATGGCTGTACCAATCTACATTCCCACCAACAGTGTGCTAGGGTTCTCTTCTCTTTACATCCTGGCCAACATTTCTATCTCTTCTCTTTTGATAATAGTCATCTCAACCTTAACAGGTGTGAGGTGATAGTTCATAGTGGTTTTAATTTGCATTTCCCTTATGATTAGTAATGTTGAACATGTTTTCATATATCTGTTGACCATTTTTATATCTTCTTGGAGAAATGTCTGTGCAGGTCCTTTGCACATTTTTTAATCTTATCCATAGACTCCTAATCTGAAATCTTTGCTGTCAATTATTTTGCTATGCTACAAACACCTCCATGATTTATGTCAACTCTGTATCTTGATACCAGATGCTCTAACTTCTCAGTGGAATCTGTTTTCCTTCTCCTTATTATTCAAAATTCAATTCCCTAAATTGTCTCCTCTGAAAGGTAGGTTTCTTCTTTGTCACCTATCTCCCTTCCCCCATAGTTTCATTTTGCATGTTCCTCCTATTATGTGATCTTGTCATGCCCTTGCGTACTCTCTGTTATTGCAGGTATCAGCATACTATAATGACTGCTTTAGTTACTTGTGTGTCCACCAGAACATGAACTTACTGAAAGCAAAACCTATGTCTTCTTGATATCTATACTTCAGTGCCTAATATAGTGCCTGCCATATAAAAAGTATCTGAAAAAAATTATTGAATAAAATAGTGATGAATGAAAAAATTTAAAGGTTGACAGTACTGCACAGTGTTGATGTAGAAATAATAGTGACTTTACAAAATGGAAAAAATGGAAAGTTTAAATATGCCCATTTAATAATAATGGAAAATCTTGTTTTTAGGTCTCTGAGACTCTTCAGTAAAAAGACTAGTTCTCCTGAGGCTAATGAATCTCACTAACCTTAGATATCCATCTTGTTCCCTCTACTTTGAGGAAAACATCTAAAACAGTACATTTTTCCAAAGGTGTCTATCATTCATGGATTGTTAAGTTATTGAAATACCAATAAAAGAACATTCTTTCTGCTGCTTACAAGGATTATCTGTGGTCCTTCTGGAGTTAATCTTCAGAATCTCAACATGGAAAAGTAGTCTAGAGGTTAGTGTAAAACACCCTGTAAGTCTGCTTCTTAAGTAATAACTATGGAAAGAACCGTGTGGGCAGCAGCCAGTAGGAACTGAAAAATGGAAACTGCCACAGCACTGGGCCACAGTTAGGTAGAATGTACCCAGGAGAACAAAAAGAGGTTGATGGTCCATGACACGTGGAATGTTGGTGAACTTCCCAACCACTCTACCCACCAGATATAGCAGCACTGGGTGGGTATAAGTGGAAATGTGAGCCTTGCCTATTAGAGTCAGCATTCATGTTCTCTGGACAAATGGCTAATTTTCAAGGATACCACAGAAAACGTTCAAGTCTAAAAAACTGTGCAAACTTGCTACTAACCCATTCAGAAAAGACAAATTTGTCCTGTTTTTTATATTCTCCAGGATGAGTACCTATTAAAGGTTAGAAGTTGATTTATTAAGGAAAGATAAATCAGGAATCCAAATAAAATGTTTGCAGAATGTCAGAAACACAAAAGCCTGAACTAATTACTTGAAAATAACTGCTTGAGATTTGACCAAGAATCAATTCATTAGCATTCAACACCATCACTTTCGCATAAAGAAGGAAAATAAAACATGGCAAAAGAATAGAAATTTTCTGAGAGTGAATAAAGGAATAGCCTTTTCAGAGTAAAACTGCATAATCTGCTCTATATTTTAGGTGCAATTATCAAATGTTGATATGCTATTCAGGTTGCTAATTGCATTTCTGAATTCAGTGTGTGAAATATTGAAGACGTTTAAGAACCACAATAGTGGGAAATGGTTTCCAAGTGCTAATAGCTAATGTTGAGCAATTTCAGTATGATGAATGCTACTGAGTTCTTCAGGTAGACATATATACCTCTAAATAAATGTAAATAATCACAGATTTAAAGACACCTTCCTTCTCTTATTTTTATTATAGTAATCTCTACATGCAGATCTTCGATTAACTTTTAAATTCAATTGTGTTTGCAAACATCATAATCAATTTCTAAACAATAAATTATATGATATATGCAGGTGGTTTTGCAACACTTTCCTTTTTTTTAAATCAAATTTTTATGTAATATTATTTTTTTGACTTTTAGATTTCCACTTATTTGGAGGTGGGGGGTAAATAGA
>RJWJ010036157.1:0-16243 GCA_004363605.1 Indri indri
TACCACAAAAGTCAGGATTCTGGGCCATAGCACCTGTGGAAGACGTAGGGCAAAATGCAAGTATTGCTTATTCTTTTTCATTATTTCTCCCTGGTCCTCACCGTGTGTTTCCCTCTGATTTAGAAACTTTTCTCTTATTTGTTATTATTTTGCTCTTCAGGCCAAGTCAAGATGAAATCATTAAATAAAATAAATCCCTGCATGACACATTCATTTCAGGTGCTAGTTTTAGTGAGTGTTGGTCACGGTTTCTCCATGGGGCTATTGCTGGAATTTGGGGCAGGATATTTCTTCACTGTGAGAGACTGTTCTAGGCACTGCAGGAAGTCTAATATCCCTGGGCACCACTCACCAAGTGCCAGTATTTCTCTTGTCAATGTGACAACCAAAAATGCTCCACATATTTCCCCAAACTCCAGGGTTGGAGTGGGACTTCCCCAGGTGAGAACAATTGGGAGAGGATATTGAATAGACTGCTGTTATTTTCTGTGCTTTAGGCTCCCATCCTCCTGCCCTGGATGTCTGAAACATCTATAGTTTCTTTAGTCAGTATGTTTCGTGTCCTTAATAAAACTCCTTTGTCCTAATGGAAGCCTTGGTGTCAACTTGTACTCTTCCCTCTTCCTTCTCATCTATATTTAATTACCAAGCTCACACCTGTTTTCACTGTAAGATCTCCCATGCCCTTCCATGTTTCGTTCCTACAGTAATGACATTGCTGTAGTTCCTATAAGTTGTGTCTGATCCAGTATATAGCCTCTTTGCTCTCAGTCTATGCATTTGTCGATCCACTGGTTTCCCACAATTATCATTTTAAATTTTTAGCTCTTGATTAAAATTTTCATTCATTTATCAAAGACAAGGGAGGAGTTTGGCATTCTAGGCCCTTTAGAGTTTGGCCCTAGACTATTTTTCATCATTTACTTCTATCTCAGGTCTTAAACTTTAATATGTTTCTGAAATATTGGAACTTATTTGATAGATTCATGGGCCCCATGTCCAGGTGTGCTGATTCAACAGCATATATGTGGCCTGGAAATTTGCATTTAAGTAACTATCCCAGACAATTCAAGAACCACATACTATTCTAGAAGAAGCCTCTGATGTACTTAAATGGGCTGGACTGTTGATTGTCTTCTGGCTGCGCTATATACTTTTGACCACTAAATCCTTTCTCAGTCTCTCACAGTGAAGAAATATCCTGCCCCAAATTCCAGCAACAACCCCATGGGGAAACCCTGACCAACACTCATGAAAACTAGCACCTGAAATGAATGTGTCATGCAGGGATTTATTTTATTTAACAATTTCCTTAAGGAAAATAAAGATTCCAAGGTTTTTCCCCTTGAATTTCAGATTAATTAGGTCTCCCTTGAGGCCTGAGAATGGCTGCTTTTACCACCTTCCTAGATGAATAAGGAAAGTCTGGCATTGACTGCACCAGAGCCACCACTCATGGCTTAATATTACTAGATGTGTTAGCGGAAGAAGAGAAATAATATATTAAGGTGCTTATAAACTGTCATGTACTATTCAGATACATGATGATTTATATTAATTATCTTAATTAATTAACTAATTCAATATCTATATGCTGGACACTGAGCGACACAATACACTTCCTCTAGTCAAAGCATCAAAAAGCTGATGATATATGGCGTACAAAGTTGTGTCTTTACTTCTAAGTGGGCAGAGCTTTAGGCCCGTGATCAAAGTAATTGTAAGTGGTAACAAAGGATCCCTTACCTGAGGCATTCCAAGGACTAATGGGTCTAGGGTTTTTAAGACTTGAAGACTTGTTTCTTGGACAGATTTCTCTCTCTTTTCATCCTCATGGGAATTAGTTTTTGTTAGTTTCTCCTTTAAGAAAGATAAAACAGGTGGCTTGTTAATAATCCTTAATGTTGGTCTCCTCTGACCTTGCTCGGATGTGTTCTCAGACCCTGGAGTGAAGGACGCAGTTGCTGTAGAACTCCGAATTCAGGCTCGTGTATCTGATGTGCAGCTAAAGCCAAACACTGCAAAACTGGTGCTTGGAGACAGAGAAAGGTTTGTTCAATTTGTCCAAAGTGAGAAGATAGGAGAGCAAAATCTCTCAGATCTGTCCTCCCTGAAGAAATGAAGCAGGGAGCTTACGTGGCTGGGGAATAAAGGGAGGATGGGGGGTTGGCGGTGGGATTCTGTGTTGTTTTTAGTCTCAGATAACACCTCGAGTAACCAGACTTTTTGGTGTCAGCAACTAGTTGTTGCTTTTTCAGGGACATTCATTCTTTCCATAAAACAAACTTACAGATTCTCCTCATGAGCCTGGAGTTATCTGCTCCTGCTTGTTAAGAAACAGTGTATCAGCAGTTATTAATTGCTGTGAGAGCAAGGGGTGCTGAGCAGGAAACAAGTGTGTTAACATGTGTAAACCATCAAGGGCCTAGTCTAATTGTACATTATTTCAGTCATTAAAAAACGCCCGGGTACCAAAATCTCAAGGGACCCAGCTACATAGTCACTCAACGTAAGGGACTCATGGGACCCAGGAATCTCTAACATCTAATCCCTGCTGGAAAGTGTCCCCTTGGAGGAATGGATTGGAAAACACATCCCTGGCTAAATTAGAAAAGCGAAACTTGTGAGGCTTCTCTTGAACTCCAGATATTCCGTCTCTCCCTTTGCCGTTTCTCTGGGGCAAAAATTTTCAAAAGACAGCTTCTTTGTGGAGTGGACTGTAATTTCAGTTGTGACTCACTTGCTAAGATCACTGAGATCTTAAGCACATGTTTTTCAGCCTATTTAGCCAAAGGAAGCTGACCCCAGTTGCTACTGTCTGAATGTTTGTGTCCCACCAAAATTCATATGTTGGAATTCTGACCTCCAAGACGATGGTATTAGGAAGTGTGGTCTTTGAGAGGTGATTGAGCCATGAATGGCATTCGTGCTTTTAAGAAAGAAACCCCAGAGAACTAGCTAGCCCCTTCCACCATGTGAGGACACAGTGAGAAGGCACCATCTATCAGGAGTTGGGCCCTCACCAGACACTGAATCTCAGACTTCTCAGCCTCCAGTACAGTGAGAAATAAATGTTTGCTGTTTATAAACCACTAGTTTATGGTATTTTTTAAATAGCAGCCCAAATGGACTAAGATACCAGTCCAGCAATATTGGTATCTCTTTTGTTTTCTCTAAAGCAATCCACTCTCTCTGCCTCTCTCCAGACCATACTCGACCTGAGTCTTTGGAGGTCACTTTGCCTCCCCCTCAGGGAAAAAAAATGGTGATTTAACCTAAAGTGTTTATTATAAGTTATTATAGAAAGGATATTAGTGAAAGGAAACTGAGAAAACTAGAGGCTGAAAAAAATTATCAATAAATTTAATAAGACTAAAATATTAATTCAAATCAATTATTTAATTGAACCCCAGTGATTTTTTTTAAAAAACCCAGTTGAGTCAACTGCACTTGTTTCAGCAAGGCACCCAAAACTGTAGCCTCCTCATACCAGATTCCTGTTGGACATCGCAAACTGGGAGAAGACATAATCAATCAAAGGCCATCCTTCCCGAGCTTCAACGTAGTACTTTTCACACATGGTTTGGATGAGGACAAGGGTGGAATTCCTCACCTAGAGTAAGAACAATGCAGTGGCAGCATTTTACTATCTTTGCCAAATTTACCTTCTCCTGTTCTATAACCTCAAGGATCATTTAGTGGGAATCTTTTCAAAAAGGAGCATAAATTGGATAATGCTACTTACTGAGTATCCCTTATCCAAAATGCTTGGGATCAGAAGTGTCTGGATTTTGGATTGTTTCAGATTTTGGAATATCTGCACTATACTTACTGGTTAAGCATCCCTAATCCCAAAATCCGCAATCCATAATGCTCCAGTTAGCATTTTCTTTGCCCATGACCTTTGAGCATCATGTCAGTGCTCAAAAAGTTTTGGATTTTGGAGCATTTAAGATTTTAGATTTTTGGATTAGGGATGATCAACCTCCATAAATAGATGGAGCAGAGAGTGACCTATAGGTTATGAAAGAGTCATCGGAAATGCTCTCTCCTTTAGCCAAAATCTTTCTCCCCAGCTCCCAAAAACATATCCTCTATTACTATATATCATGAAATGTTGGTAACTTTGGGCTAAAATAATGCCTTGCTTTAAAAATACTCAACAAAAGGTAGGATGTTGAACCACAGGTCTGCAATCGCTTGTTCACAATTTCAAAATCCAAACAACTCTGAAAATTGGAATTTTATTTCTTAAATTTGATGTCAACTCATTTGGTGGCAAAACTCAAACTGAACTCTTTTAAAGCTATTTGTTGTCTTATTCCACGTAGCATGGATATACATACATTTTCTTGCAGAAATATTAATAGATTTTAATTGTGAGTTACCGTCACAGCAATGTTTTTCTAAAATCTGAAAAATTATGAATTCTGAAATATATCTGGCCCCAGGAATTGGAGTGAGGTTTTATGAACTTATAACATTTTTAATAATTTGGTTTTAATTTCTTTATTATAACAGACTACTTCCCTGGAGGACAGGAAGCTAAGAACCAATATAATGAATGGGTCTTTTAATAACGGGTAGAAAGAAAAGAATAATTTTGAGAAAGAAAGCAGGGCTACATGGTGGCCAAAGCAATTATCATGAAGGAAATGAGGATTCTACCTAAATGGGGGAAAAGAGGAACACTAGAAATAGAGGAACACTCTCTATTTCTGCCTGGGGAGCTGGCCTTTCTTAAAGTATCTGTGCTCCTTTATTCTACCGTAAACTCATCATAATTCTTCTATCGGCTTGATCAGTTTTGGGGATATATCTGTATGTATGTATGTGTGTGTGTGTGTGTGTGTGTGTGTGTGTGTGTGTGTATGATCACTCCATTGTTACTTATTGCAAAAATTTTGTTATTTTAAACATAGTCACTGGCAACCTAAGCCTCTTAGAGGAGTTTTCTCCTCTTCACCAGCTTCTGTATAGGAGTTTATTCCAAACAAAACGTGTTTTTTATATAAAAAATACAATAACTGCTAATTTTTCTTAATATTCCCAGCTTAAGCTCTATGTCTTCTAATTCTTTAATCAAATAATCTGGAAATATTGAGCAATTACTATGCATGGGACTTGTTCTAGGTGCTGCCTGGTTTAAAAATAGGATATCTATGCTAAGAACAAGGTTTAGGGGTTATTATTAATATTTTTTTGGAGGAAGATACATTATAATTAACAAATAATTTTTAAATTTTCTGAAGTGTGTTGGCATAAGGATGCTCTGGGCAAAAATATTTTTTCCACTGAGAAGCCCTTGAACTGTATGTACTTTAGGTCTCTACATTGATGAAATTTACCTTTTTGAAAAAGATAGAGTTCTTTTGAACATGGAATTGATCACAGACCTCTATATAAAGCAATCTCATAAGTAGATCCTCAATGCATCAAAATCATGGCATTTATTCCTAAAACTATCATCAGATTAATTCTCTTACTTTTATACTGAGGTCACCCATGATGAGTTGGACTGTTCTTTCAATTGAAATGATGTGATCCCTCAACCTGGGCTCTGAAAAACAGAGGGAGAAATTGAGAGGCCTGACTCAGCTGGGGTGCATTATGTTCTAGGATTGATGAAAACTCGATAGAATTGTGATACAGAATTGCAAAGTCCCTTGTCTTTAACATCTTATGTTTTTCAATTTCTACATGTGGAGTGTGAGTGCTTTCTTTGTTTCCTATTACATGTGTTTATTGTTGTTTAAAATGTTAGGTTTCATAGTGCAGCAGTCCCCAATCTTTTTGGCACTAGGGACTGGTTTCACAGAAGACAATTTTTCCACAGACCCGAGGTAGGGGATGGTTTTGGGATGATTCAAGCATGTTACATTTATTGTGCTGTCAAACTTCTCTGCTAATGATAATCTGTATTTGCAGCTGTTCCTGAGTACCAGCATCACAGCCTCAGCTCCACCTCAGATCATCAGGCATTAGATTCTCATAAGGAGTAACCTAGATCCCTCACATGTGCAGTCTGCAGTAGGGATCACTCTGCTAGGAGACTCTAATGCCACTGCTGATCCGACAGGAGGCAGAGCTCAGGCAGTGATTCGTGGGATGGGGCGTGGCTGTAATACAGATGAAGGTTGGCCAGATTCACCGCCTGCCGTGTGGCCCGGTTCCATGGCCCAGGGGTTGGGGCTGTAGCCACAGTGGATTCAATAACATCATGCCTGATGGATCAGCCCTAAATTTTGTAAGACTGCTTCACATTTACCTGCTGATTCTTCTGTAGATCACAGTGCTAAATGAATTTCAAAAAAACTATATCATGCTATGCAAAAGAATTCTTATATTTTATTGAATCTAAGATATCACCAATTTCATGATGCACAACTATTTTATATTGCAACAAAAAAATAGTGGCCAGTTATAATTAAAGGTGCTATCAACTGTAAGATGCATTAAATATTATGAAAATGTGTGCTTCCTGGAATTAATGAAATATGGCAATTAATTAAATTCTGCTTTTTTCTAAATCTACCAGTCTCTAGAGAATTGTACACTTCTCCTACCTCCCACCCCCTCTGCTTATTGGGCCACTTAACCAACCTACTAGGACTTCTAAATTCTAAATTTGATTCTCAAAAATTCTACTTATTCTTTTTAACTGGGTGCATCCATAAACATCATGAAAGAAGAGAGGTAACTGAAAATGCCTGTTGAAAAGGATTGTAGATTGCAGAAGACTGAGAAGACAGAGTTTCCACTTCTGCATGATGTAAGCAACCAAAAGACACAGGATAGGGTTAGAGAATGCATAGGCTTCAGTTTGGTTCTTGGCACGAAATAAATCACTCTGGCTTCATTCTCATTGCTTAGCCTCAGCGTTGATAATCAATCTTAACAAAGTCAGGATTCCTGTTCGAGTGGCTTCATTATTACTTCTTATTTGTTCATCAAAAAATTCCAGCAGTTCTACAGGGTTGGAATGGGCTGCAGGTTTAAGAAATACTGGAGTTGTAAGGACTCATTTTCATCTTAGGTAAAATATTTGTTATGGGGAAGAGGGGAATTTTGTCATGAAGATTATCAAAGTCACTCTTCAGTTGGTAATTTGGCTTCATTATGTCTGTGCCTCTTCAGTATCACAGAATTAATTAAGCAGTTTGGTCACTAAGAGAGCTTTCTCTACCTAGGCCACTTCTGTTCATACCTGTGAATGTGTTCGTATTTGGAAATTAGGGTCTTCGAAGATGTAATCAAGTTAAGACACAGTCATGAGAGTGGGCCCTAGTTTGACATGACTGGAGTCCTTATAAGCAAAGGAGAAGAGACACAGACAGAGGCACAGTGAGAACCCCACGTGAAGATGCAGGCAGAGATCAGAGTGATGCTTCACCAGCTATGAAGCTAGAGAGCTGCAGGGATTGAAACAGGGAAAGATGAAGAAACACCTGGCTGGCGGAGAGTAGTTTGTTTTGGAAATTGTCAGTGAATTAGGCTGGGGCTGGGGGAGAAGAGGAAAGTATAGAGACAGAGATACCAGTCAGGAGAGAAATAGAAAGGTATGCATACATAAGGCATACATGCATGATGGAATGGTGTGCAGTGAGCTAGGAGAAGTGACATATTTGAGGGTGGGCAGAGGAGTGGGAGGTGTTGAATTGCTGCTGGTCTCATCCTCACAGACTCTGCTGGAACATAGTTTTGTATCCTGGCCCTGGGACCTTGGTGCTTCCCATACAACCTGTGTTGGGCATTCTAACCAGACATTGGAGGGCTTGTGATCTAAAGGCAAGAGGAAAGGGAGAGAGTGAAAGGAAGGAGAGAGAGAGAGAGAGAGAGAGAGAGAGAGAGAGAGAGAGAGGGAGAGAGAGAAAGGGAATGACCGATAGCTAGAGCCTTAGATACTGAGAGATGACTAGGGAAAAAAAAGGGTGACTTCCAATTTGATACAGTTTCAAATAATCTCAAATACCAAGAAAAAAGCAATTTCCTATTTGTGGGGTCACCAACTTATCTCAATTTTCCTAGGACTTTTCTGGTTTGAGAACTGAAAATTCTGTCCCCCTGGTACCCCCTCCCCACCCTGACCCTAGTTCTAGGCACCCTGGCATGATTGTCACTGTTCCTATACTGCTCCTCCTTGGAACTTGTGCAGAGAGGGCAGGCACAGAAAACTGTGAGCTGAGGAAGCATTGTGTGCATGTGTGTGTGTGTGTGTGTGTGTGTGTGTGTGTGTGTGTAAGTAACTAATGTGATAGATCTCACATCCTGTACCATTGTCATCGTCATCATGTGGAGACATTTTTACTAAAAACCTGGATGTTGGGTCCTACCTAGAATGAGGAAACACCTCGAGGCTTCAATTTCATTTTCTTCTACTGGAGGCTCTGGAACTCTGCAGATCTGAATGGGGAGGAAAACTCAGGTAGTGGATGTCAAAAACAGAAAGCTGGTTAAAAGTTAACAATCAGATTTGACAGCATGGTCTTCTTACCTGGTGGAGTAAACTGATAAAGATGGATCGTCTCAAGCTCTGTGGAAGGCTGATATTGTAAAGGACTGTTGCTGTCAATATTTGTTTAAGACTCTAAAATGGAAGTTCTCACAGGGTAGCTGGGGGCTGCCAATGATGCAGAGCACAGGATGTGGAAGGCAAATAATTGTGTTTTGTGAGAAGAACAAATGCGTCACCTTCCTGCAGTTACAAGTTTTCTTTAGTGATTCTGGCCATCTACCTTGTTCAGTGCCTCAGCTTGACATGAAGAGCCTTAATCCCTTTCTGGAGCTCCCAGCATCCAGTTAGGACAACCTCTTTTCCACCTCATATTCCCCAAGTGGTATTTAGGTTCAGCTGCCCAAAAGGGAGTTTAAGTTCCTTAGGCCCTTTTGAGACTTACTACCATCGATTCTCTGATTCAGTTCCTTTAGGGTGTGGCTCTTACCTGAGTGACGTGGAAATCAATCTCTTTGTCTTTATACTGGCTCAGGAGCCAGGGCACCTGGCTCAGGGTGTATTCACAGAAGTCTTCCGAATGTAGCAGCAGGCTCACTGTGGGGCCGTGGGCTTTAATGATATGCAACGTCTGCAAGGTAGCAAACAAATACCATTTCTAATACTCTTTTAATACATTTTCAGAGCACCAGGAGCTTTAGGTATCACCCCTCCACATAAAAAATTTCCTCACTGCTTTTAGCCAAAAAATCATTCTTTAGAATCTTTAAAAAATGTTCAGGTTAAGATCATTGCATGACACAAACTTGTATTTGTATCTACATCTGTAGTTACATTGACACTCCTTTCAATACTTGCCCTTCTCTGCTAGTTTTTAACCTCTCTCTAATAGTCACTTTCTTTCAGTGTATTAATTTAAAATTTCCCTCATATTAAAAAATATTCATTGATTCCACCATATCTTGACCACCACTGTTATCCTATTATCCCCACCGGAGTCTGTTTCTCTTTCCTTTTCTTTGGAGCAAAGATTTTTGAAGAAGTGGTTTACATTTTCTATCTCTACTTCTCGCCTCCCATTTGCCCCCTCAATCCACTATAATTTGGCTTCCATTTGATGTAGAAAATGAGCAACTTTCAGAGTATAAAATATAAATGTAATAGATATTGATTGTAAAAATATAGAAATCATAAATACTATGATGCTGAAGAAAACATAGTACCCGCAGGTAACCGCTGTTGGGTATATTTTAATATTTTTTTATTCATTTGACTTTTTTTCTATTTTTTATGTATTTTAATTTCTTAAAAATTGATACCATTCTTTAATATATAGTTCTATATTCTACTTTTTCCATTTAATGTTATATGATAAATTTTTTTGTATCAGCTGAATTTTACTGTATAACAAACCTCCTCAAAACTTGGCTAATGACAATAACCGTTTATTTCATTCAAGACCATGTGTCATCTGGGTGGTTCTCCTACCACACATTTCCATGCTATAGACACTTGTCAGGATTTTTCTCTTGAGCACTGTAACAACGGAGTATGTAGATCTTCCTTTGCTTCTTGAGAATTTCTGCTTTCTTTGTTTTTTCTAAGATCTCATTCTGCTTGGATCTTCTACTCCTTTAAAAGTACCATGAGTTCTCCCTTTGCCCCCTTGCATCTCTAGATGCCCCCGAGAACTCTATTTTTGACACTTTCTCACTCTATGTACTTTCTTTGAGCAGCTCTATTCAAAACCATTTGTTCAGTCGTCACTTATATAATGATGACATCCAAATTTATATATCTAGTTTTTGCTTTTCTCTTTTTTTTTCTTTTTCTTATCTTCTTTAGGTGGACTTATGCTTTTCTTTTTAACTCTAATTTTGAATATCTCCAGACCTACTGCTATTTCCACTTGAATATACCATAGGCATTCAAGTTAAAGTGTCTACATAAAATCCATTTTGCATGGCCCCAAATTTGATATTCCCCCTGTTTTCTCAACTCAGCGACCTCAAGATTACTAAAGTCAGAGATCCAGGAATCACCCAGGTGCCTCTATTTTCTTCATTATAAACATCCAATTGATCGCCAAGTCCTGTTTATTCTATTCTTCAGCATCTGATCAGTACCACTGACACTGCATTAATTGATCTCTTTACCATTTATGACCTGGGATATTTTTATAGGCTCCCAACTGACAGTCTTGTCTTAATCCACCCCTATACCCCATCCATCTTTAACATTGATATTAGAGTGATATTTCTAGTACAATACTCAAATCCTTGCTTAAAACCTTTCAAAGTTTTCTCATTTCTTAAAAAAATAGTCTAAACTCCTATGTACCATTGAATGCTCTTCATTATGTGGCCAAGACCATCTTTCTGGCTTCATTTCTTTTCACCTTTTATCTTCTTCCCTCTCTCTCCTTCCTCTTCTCCCACTGCGCTCACTCCAGTGTGCGGCTATCCCTTCTCCAACCTGTGCTTCAGTAGGTTTTATTCCGTCTTTAGGGACTGCATCTTCCCTGTGGTGAGCAGCTTCATGGGCTGCAAAGCTCCCTTCCAGTGCTGCAGCTCACCAGGGGCGTGAAGTGCTTCCCTCGCTGTCCTCCGTTATCACTTGCGTAACTTCTTGCTCACTGCCTGGCCCTTCCTGTGGGAAGCAAGGATAACAGCCACCAAATGGACGCATTGAACTTTGTTTTCAAGGGACCTTGAAGAAAAGACTTCTACAGGATATTTTAAAAAGTTCCATGTTTGCTACTGATTTAACTACCCCAGGATGGTAAAAAAATAAATGCTTTAATAGTTTAAAGTATAGAAAAGAGACTGAACTAGAGAAGGTGCTAAGTGTTAAACCTTTTATAATACAGTAATGAAGAGACCTAAATAGGATATAATTTAGCCTACTTTACAAAAATTATAGCAATTAAGCAAGATAAAGTGAATGCACTTTTAAAGCCAGACATACGTGAATGTACTTAGCAATCTATTCTCTGTAAGGCATTGAAATATTTTGGAGCAGCCAAGTAAATACATTCTTTAGATTTTATTTGTTTTAATCATGATATTTGCAGACAAAAGAAATTTCTGTGGACTGCTGTTTTTCCTAATTAGTAAATCAGCTCAAATATGGGTTATGATATATAAGATGTGAAATAGTTAATATTCTGTATTTTTTACTTATTTTATTTTATTTATTGTTCTCTCCAAACATTGGAGTGTCAGTTTCACAAGTGTGGGAATTTTGGTCTGTTTAATCCCTGTTATATCCCACAATTGGGACAGATGTCATGGGGATTCAGAAAATATTATTTGAAAAAATGAATAGTGATTTAAAATATATGGAAAAGAGTGAAAGATTTGATAAACCTCATAAAACACAACCAATAGCATCTGAAATAACTGAGCTTAATTATCATGTCACAAAGAGAAGAAGAATTTCAACCAGCATAGAGGGATATCCAGCTTGAGGCATCCTGAGGCCCCACTCACATGCATGGGCGAGGCCAGGGGGGCCCATTTCTCCATTATATGCTGGAACAGCATGAAGATCTTGTCAGATAGTCGGTTGGCATCCAGTCTTGGATAAGGGAAATCTCTCCAGTGGTTAACATACTCGTAAATGGTCTTGCTGAACTTCTCAAGGGCTGCGTTCAAAAACACAACCACAGACTGAGAAAAATATAAAGATGGGAAGGACCATAAAATAATTTTAGAAAATAGTACCGATGATTAGCAAATGTGTAATAGTTTCTACACTATCTTACAACTGTACCAAATAAACTTTTAAAAAGTGTTTAGTCACATTAGTGAAATGTAAATTAAAGCTGTAAGGAGAAACTATTACATATCACCCAGAATGGCTAAAATTTAAGACAGGTAATGCCAAGTGTTGACAAGACCAAGATGTAGCTGGTATTCTTAAATACTGCTGGTGGGAATGCGAATTGGTGCAAATGCATTGGAAATCTCTTTGGTTGAATATGCATTCCATATGACCCAGCAATTCCACTCTTAGGTATATAGGCATTAGATATGTGTACATCTAGGCACCAAAAGACTTGTACAAGAATGTTCATATTTGCTTTTTGTTTTGATAATATTGTCAAACAGAAAATATTCCAAATATCTGCTGATAGGTAGAATGGAAAAATAAATTATAGTATAGACATATAATAGCATATAGAAATAAAAACGGGCTACAGCTCCATAGTACAGCATGTATGAATCTCACAAACAGGCAAAACTCATAGTATTAGAAGTCAGGAGAGTGGTTACCCCCAGGAGGAAACAGGAGTGGGGGGCTCTGGACACTAATAATCTTCCACTTCTTGCCCCAAGTAGTGGCCCTAAGTTCCCTTTGTAATAACTCATCAACTTGTACACTTCTGATTTGTGTGATTTTCTGTGCCTATGTTTAACCTCAACAAAATTTAAACAAATCTTGGGCCTGCAAAAGTACCACTTGGATCACTAATCCACATATTGGTATTAAATGCGTCAAATAATATTTTTCCTTCAGCCTTCATGCTACCCATTTCATTAGATGATAGAGAAAATCCGTAGTTCATTCCTCACGAACACCTCACATACACAGAATAGTCTGGAAAAGACCCTTTGTATTTCAGCTTTAGAGCTGGCCATTTATTGACAAATCTCATTCCCTCCAAACTCCTGATTTCTTTGAGAATCTCCTGCTACATCATAATCTTTTCTTGGTGTGTGTGTGTGTTTCTGTGTGCCTGCATGTGTGTGTCTCCCACTGGCTTGTAAGCAACATGAGGGAAGGGATGATGTCTTGTTGGTTTAGGGGTTTATAGTATCTGAAGCAGCCAGCACAACATCTGCTTATTTGCTGATTGAACGAATGACTTACATATGCTAGGATGGACGGATGGATGGATGCCTATCAAATCTTATGCCTTTTCTTTAGTGGCGGTCAGGCAAAAAGTTGCTTTAGGAAAAAAGGGCACTTAGATAACTTTAAAATAGGAAGTAGGGATAGTAAGAAATACTGGAAAGTGATTTAATCCAGAATAGCTGCTGCTCAGGTCTTTGAGTCAGACCATCGCAGTTGACAGTCTTGGCTCTTATGGATGTGTGACCTCAGGCAAAGTTGTTGAACCTTTCTAATCCTCAATGTTCTCATCTGTGAAATGGAGGGAAATATTACCTATTTAATGGGGTTGCTGCGAGGGTTAAAGGAAATAATAATCTTAAAATAGCCAGGGCAATGTTCAGGCACTTAGTAAATTCTCGATATATTTCATATAAATATTGCCTTTGTTGATGACAGAACAAGAGGAAAAGGGCAAAATGGAACTGAAGAGCCTTGGTTGGTAGGTAAAAACAGATTTGTGGTGTTAGGGTGTGTTGGAAGTGGAAGGGATCTTAGCAATCACTTCTGATGCTTTTAGAGTGAAGCTGGGACTGAGAGGAGGCCTGGTGGCTCAGTGGCCGAGCAGAGACGAGAGGCAGGTTTCCCGTCTCACCTGAGCAGCCTCCCTCTGCACTGCAGGAGCTTCTTCCCAGGAATTCCAGGGCACGTTCTTCTCTGCAGATTTTTGATTACTGTCGTTATCTTTCAGTTTTGTTTAGAGGGGATTTGTGACCATAGTTTGCTTGCCTATTTTTTCTTGATTTTATGACTGTTGTATTTTGGTTACTTCGTTTACTTATCGTTTTTATGATATCACATTATAATCAGATGCCAGAATTTAACCTACTGCTAAGAGCTGGTAAGTGTCCACAATCATTGCAGAGAAAGTGTGACCCCATGAAAGAGGAGGTCAGTAGAAATGGAGGTTGTACAGGGCAGTGAAGAGTGTAGACTGGGTGGTCCTATGGACCTAGGTTTGAACACCATGTCTGTATCTCATTGACTCTATCATCATTTGGGGAAAGTTACATAATTTTCATGTCCTTCAGTTTCTCATCTGTAAAATGGGCTAATAATACTGACCTTGCAGAATTGCTGGGAGGACTGCATGAGATAATTCTCAGCTGAGGGCCTTCCATGTGGCAGGCGCTCAGTAAACGGTAGCTATTACAATTAGGACAGGCCAGGACTGGAGTTAAGGGGAAAAGAAGACTTTTGCTCAATTTATAAGGCTAGTAGTCTGCAGTCTAGTCTTAAGCAAAGAGGGAATCACAGGGGTACCCACCGATGCAGAAAGTTCCCCTCATGTTTTCATCCTCAGCCAGCCTGAGCATGGTTTGCATGGTGAGCAGGGTCATCATCATGAAGGGGATGCTCTGGGACACTGCAGGGGGCACAGACAGGAGAGAGGGGGTATTTATCTCTGCACACCCAGGGTTCTGTGTCGCCTCTCACATCAACAGGGAAGCTTTCAGGGCTGCATGGGGGAGGCGGATGATGTGCAGTAGGAAGGTGTTCCTATTATTTCCCCCTTTCCCTTACCTCACCTTAATGCCAGGCTGTAGTTAATCAAGAAGTGGCTGGTTGAGAATAAGGTCCTAGCTGTACAACCATTTGTAGCTGTTGTTTAGTGGCAATTGCTTATTTGGATAATTATTTTAGTAATGCCAATCTCTCCCACCATACCTTGCCTGTATCCCCAAAGCACATGTAGCAGGTATACCAGGTGCTCACCAAATATCTTAAATAAAGCAGTGTAGGAACAAATGGCAGGAAACACTTATTTCATCTAAGTGTTCAGTGGTTTGCAGGATGCACCTTATAGTAAATGTGCTTCTGCAAACATAGAGCCAGACGTAGGGGAAGGTGAGGATGAGAGCAAGTCCAGCCAAATTCAGAGCTGTCTGGACTGATGGCTGGTCAGCAGACTCATCTATGCTCATAAACAGCTGCTCACATCCCTCTATGAATATTTTTTTAGCACAGCAGAAGGTAGAGATACTTACTCTCTCTTCTACCATTTGCTCCCATTTAGGTTTTAGAAAATTAGGGGTGATCTTTGTCCAGGCAAAATGTGGAGGGTGTTTCTCTCATACCATAGCTGGTTGCCAATTCAGCCAGGGAAAGCACAACAAATTCATTTGGTAGCTCTACGATCTTAAAGTTACTTTGTACTTCATACATCACAGAGTTGAAATCATGTGCCGCAAGAGACACCAAGACCTCACCAGCTAGCTAGCATTCTGATTTCTCTGGGAATCTGAGGAGGGAAAGTAAAATAATAATTACAATGAGAGGAAGAGCAAAGTGAGTCTACAGAGGAGAACTAGTCTACATAATATTTATGAATTCTTTTAGCTTTGGTATAGAGGGAGAACAGTATGTTATAAAACTGTAGGTGTCAGTAGTTGGGACAGCAGAGGAAATTTGAATGCACTTAAAAAACTGGTTTTTGTAGAGTTCTTATAAACTTGGGGTCAAGAGAAGTTTTCTTGCTAGTTGATCAGGTGCCATGAACATAGGATTTATGTTTCATGTTTAAGTGATGTAAATACTGTGTTTGAAAGACTAAAGGGAATGGCGAAAGAAAATGGGCTGGGAGTTGAGAGCTTTGGTTTTGATGTTATCCTGGTAATTATAGTATCTTCAATGTTGGAGCTATTGGAAGAGACTTCTGCTTTTGGTGATGGTGAGCTAAGTAAATTTTATCAACTTTCCTGCTGAGGAAAATAAAAAGACCTGAACAAGATATTAAAAAATATACCCATAAGACATAAGGAAGCTCACAATATACACCCAAATTGTTGGTATAAAAAATAGAAATAAAAAAAAAAAAGAAAGAAGCTCACAATATAGAGTGGAATGAGTTACTGAGTTCAAATCTGAAAAAGACTGGGAGTCCAGAGAGATAAA
>RJWJ010036158.1:0-16234 GCA_004363605.1 Indri indri
TCTGGTTAAACAGTTATTTCCAGCTGTGGGGCAAGAAAAGCATAAGGTGAGGTTAGGATAACTTGTTTTTCCAGGAAACATAAAAGCTCAAAGATAAATGGATTCATGTCCAAAGGACAGAGGAGCCCCCTGGAAGGGACTCTTGTAAACCAAATTTAGGATAATTAGGACATTAAAAAGAATAGTGATTAATGGATCGAATGAAAGATATCCATGCTTCTATAATGATACTCAAAAGAGCAAAAGATAAAGAAGCATGTTGCAACACTGAATTACAGAGTTCACAGCTTGATAAACAGTTCAATTCACTGTAACAGAATAGCTAACAACTCATCTTTTAAGAAATATTTTCAGGTTCATCTTGTCAATACGCACATGTATATGTACACTCCACACAATAAGGCTTTAAGTACAATAGTAAGAAGGTCTTTAAAGAATCATGTTTAAACACTGAATTACAGAGTTCACAGTTCAGTAAACAGTTCAATTCACTGTAATAAAACAGTTCATAAATCAAAAAGCAGGGGACGGGGATGAGATGGGAGAAATAAAGGAAAATCTCCTTTCTAAAGAAAAACGCCAGCAAATAAACTTAAGAGGAGTGATGAAAGCAGAAAATCATCACTTTGCAAGCCTCCATGTAAAAACTGATTCAGGCAAAGATTAACAATGGAAGGCAACATCATTACTTTAAAAGTTCTTGAGGAAGGCCGGGTGTGGTGGCTCACATCTGTAATCCTAGCACTCTAGAAGGCTGAGGCGGGAGGATCACTTGAGGTCAGGAGTTTGAGGCTGGCCTCAGCAAGAGCAAGACCCGTCTCTACTAAAAATAAAAGTTCTTGAAGAACAAGAATTTCACATATCTCAAAATATCACCCCACAGATGACTCAGTAATTACAAAGGGTACTGTAAGCTTGCTGTGAAGAGTAAACAGAATGATGAATGTAAAGGGCTTCTCCAAGTGTCTGGCAAGGTACTCTCATTCTCATGAATAAAATCTACTCAAAGAAGCATTCTCTGGGTGCAGGAATGGTGTCTGTCTCCCTGGTCTCAGAACTGGAGCTGCACGTGAAGGAGAGAAGAACGGAAAGACACAATCTTCCAAACGCAGGCCCTTTATGCCTCAGCTGGAGAAAATATGGCATAGGGTGAAAATCATGCTTTTAACCAAAGCAAAGGAATTAAATTGACACCAGCAAACATTTTGTTTTCATTCAGATGTTCCTTAATTTTTATATACAAGTTCATTTTATTCTCACATATTTTGAAAAAAAATGGGAAATATTCACCTTATCATGAATGGCCCGCCGATTCGAAGGCTGTATCAAGACCTTGTATCCCAGACTGGTGATCCCTTTGATGTGCTTGGGAGCTAGAGGGGCCCTCCTCTCCCAGGCGTTCACATCCTCCCGCCTGAGGGCCACCACAGCCTTGTGGTGAAGACCCTGGGAGAGGCTGACCCCCAGCCTGCCCAGTTTGGTCCTATGTACTCGCAGCATCTTGGCACCTGGTGACTGTAAAGACAATGTAAAGAACAAAACAACAAGACAGGAGGACTGACAGATCGTTCTGGTCTCCTTAGAAATCTGCTGTAAAATAGAACCAGCTCAAATGAGAACAAGTCACAAGACAGAGGAGAGGGGAGGGGAAAACTGGATACAAAGTCTTCCCTTACCCACAACAAACCCAAGTTTCCAAAAACAAGGTTATCTAACTACACAATTTAAAACACATAGGCCAACTTAGGTGACACTAACCAAAACTGCTAAGCCAAAATAGCTTTTTAAATATGTGTTTTATCAAACATCTGCTCAGCACAAAAGTTTTACACAAGTTGATCTAGAATGCAAATCCAGGAAGATAAGAAAAAGCAAGACTCCCAGACTGATCTCAATTTTGATGGCATGAAGTTTGAAATCCTTATAATAGTACACAAGACTCTTCACAAGTTAGTGCCAACATCTTTTCAGCTTCATTTCTGACCATTCCCTAAACAAGTGCTAGTCAGTGTGTTTTGCAATCTAGTGTCAGTGAACTTTTTTTTTTTTTTTTACTGATCCATGGTGAGATGTGTACAGAAATAGGAAGTAAACATTTACAAACCATCCTATCATGTGATCATTTTTCTAGTAATTTATCATTACTGAAGTTTACAAAAGTATTGGTTCTCGACAGATTGGAAATTAAGAAAACTAAACAAACAAACCTGTTCTTTCAGCATAGGTGTCAGAAGTTCAAGCAGCATGGCCCTAAATCATACTGTTCCACCTTAGACCCTCAGCCCCACCCTCACCGTTCCCCTCCTTTGCCCTAAACATGCCCGACCCCTTCCTGGGTTTCCTCTCCACACCACATCCTCCAGCCATTGCATGAAATCCCGACCTGCCTCAACTAGTTTTCTAACTGCCATTACAGATTGCATAATTCTACTCATTTAGTCAGTCAAGAAATATTTACAAAAGGCTTACTACATATCCCGTGCAGAGTAAATTTTATATAAATTTTTAAAGCATAAATATCCAGGTTTAGCAGTAGTCTATCTTTCTTCAAATGGTTACATATATTTTGTAGCCACATACCATTTCAGATGATAATTTGCTGGATCCTTTGGTTGCTAAAAGTTGGTTTTCTGTGTAAGAAAGGAAGCAAAATATAGAAATTTCCTATCCATTACTGCTAGCATATAGCAAAACTTTCATGAAACACATTTCCGTCACATCAGACCGCAATCTCTAAAGAGCACCTCCCTTATAGATGGGGAAGGTTTGCCCAAACAATTAAGCATGCAAGTACATTTCCTGGAACAAACAACTACTTGATACCGAGATGATAAATTTCTGGGACACCTCACAGCAGAAACAGTGATCAAAGAGCAAAGAGTCCAGACGTGAATGCTTTAGGAAGAAGAGGACCAAGAAGAGAAAAAGCTACACCCATCAAGAAAAATTGTCGATGACTAGGAGTTCAGACTTTCTGGCCAAAATACAGACGCCAAAATAGATGATCGACATTTCAGTAAAGGACTATTATATACTGCATCTAATTTTTAAATGTATTCATGTAGTTTTGTTTTTAAAAGAGACATTAAACCCAAGCCCGAGCCCATAATGTTTTCAGTCTTTCCCAAACAAAAGAAAAACTGCAATATCCCATAGAACTTAAATCCCTTAGTTCCTAAATAAAACCAGTTCCAAAGACAGTGATTCCTTTGATCACGCACATATGTTCAGAAATGGTCCCATCTTCCCAGCAGGGGCTGCATTTCATGAACTCATAGGTGACTACATGATCCTGTATCTTCTTTCTATTCTGAATCACAATGCTTGACCCCACCATGAGGGAACTTATATGGATAATTTAATCCACCCTCTCAGCCCAAGCTTGATTTATAACCACAGCCATTCTTCACTCAATGACAACCTCTCCTCCATCCTCCCACCTCCTTTGTCTGGGTGGAGGTGGGGGAAGCAGGAAAGACACACACACACACACACACACACACATACACACACAAACCTTACACTTGTAATACACATATATGTTTATAAAGACAGAGTATCTCGGGGACTAGGAAAAAAGACAGAAGTGGCAAGGACTGAACTGGGATTCATTTGGGAAGCTACTTTCACTTTCACTTTTCGCGTGGAATTCTTAAATCATAATTTCTGTAACTTTCTTTTTTTAAAAAACAAAGATAACAATAGTTACCATTGATTGAACATTATATGCCAAGCACTTGGCTGAGCACTTTACGAACACTGCCCTAGTCCCTCCTTGCAAAAATCTTAAGTAGGCACTTATCCCTGTTTTACCGATAAGAAACTGAACTGGGATCTGATTGGATCTGCTGCTTTTAAGCAGAAGCAGGATTCCTAAGTTAATGTTTAACACTCGGGATTTTCTCTTCTTTGCCAAAGCCCAGAGATCCACACCACACAGATCTGCACATGCTATTACTCCAGCCAGCTCTTGCTTCAGAGAGAAATCAGATCCAGATGGCATCGATTTCAACAGTTACAGTAAATTATCCACATAGCACGTGGTGCCTCTCTTGACCCCTTTCCCTGTGTCAGACTGAAAATTGTTCCTGAGTATCTGCCAAGATAAATTCTAGATTTCTGGGTGCTTAGGGGAAAAAAAGTTTGATTATAGCAGGTATAACTGTTAGTAACTGCTAGAACCTTGAAACTTGGTCTCAGCACAGAAATTTCAAGACCCTCGTTCATTTGCTTCCAAGATCATGAAGAGTAGGTAATTGAGGACTTCTGAATTGTACTGCAGGTGTCTGGTTCATGGAAATGTCCAGGTGGGCTGTTCTGGCTTTTCCTGTCCTGAATTTTGTGGTCTTTTTCAAGGATATCAGGAAGCAAATTCAATGTATACTTTTGGCAATGCCTTCAATGAAGCAAGGAAGGAAGATCGTGACTTACTCCCTGGCTCGAGTGAAGCTACTCACAGTGGCGGGTGCTGATAACAGCCTGTAGCACGAGCCAGGAGAACGTAGGAAAGGAGGAGGAGAGAGGAAGAAAAGGAAAGAGCTAGAAATAATGAGGAGGAGGAAGAGAAAAAGAGAGGTGTCGCATAGACAGGGATGAGGAACAAGACCCCCTGACAAATTCTAAGTCTTCCCTTTGACACGTGAAGGTCAGTGTTTCAAACATAAAAATGAAATTTAAAGATTTCTTCTGTATGTTTTTATAGAACAAGAATAACACTAAGATATGTATTTTTACTTACGTAGGATTGATCAGAAATTTGAAATGTCTCTAAAAGTCATGGGAGTATTATGGTGAATTGCAGAGAAATACACCCTTATCTGCGGTGACAAATTCCAAGCCCCCCAATGGATGGCTGAAACCACAGATAGGTTTGCACAGATAGTCCCAAACCCTATGTATACTATGCATTTTTTCCTATACATACCTACCTATGATTAAAGTTAAGAATTAGGCACAGTAAGAGATTAGCAACAATAACTCATAATAAAATTGAACAATTATAATGATACACTGTAAAAAAGTTATGTAAATATGAACTGTCTCTCTCTCTCTCTCAATATCTTATTGCACTGCAATGAATGTGCCTGAATGTTTTTTGTATTTTCTATCCTTTTCAAGAGAAATGGGGAGGAAAATGATCATTAGAGAGAGACAGAAACAGAGACAGAGACAGGCAAATCGGCAGAGATTCAGAGTTTGCCACTCCATACATATCCTGCCATTTTCTTTCAGTGACCATGAACTATCCCATGGTCATTGAGTACATTATCATCCTAAATCACAAGAAGGAACCAAAGCAGATTTTGTGAGGTGTATTTATAAAAGATTATGTCTGAGGAAAAGCTACCCTCAGGACAAAGGATCTTATATGTGGTTAGGAAGGTACTTTTAGATAGTAAGCAGTGTGGTCTTTGGTAAAATTACATATATTAATCCTTGAAATTATTAATAAAATAAAATCTGGAACATTGCTTGATAGAGTTATCAAATTAAAATCTTTTGCCTATTGATTATGGGCACTTTTGATTATCTTTCTTTAATTCAAAAAATATGTTGGGAGTACTCAAACTGTGGGCAGGATAATGTTAGGTACTTGGTAAAGATATAAAGAAGCAGAAATTCAGTTCCTACACATTTTCATGGTGTCCTACAGGAGCAGGATGAGGTAGTTTCACCTAAGCAAATGATGCCAATCAATGTCTGGTGGTGAATTAGCAATTACTGATTATAACTGAATACTGGAGTCAGAATGGGCCTGATAGAAGATAATTAAAATCCAGTATTAGAAATGAGAATTGTGAGGCTCATAGAAATAAGAGATTTTTCATGTTTTATAAAGAGCATTTTCTAAGCCTCTATGGATAAATCATAATGATACGGTTGGGGTTTTTTTTCCAATTGGTATAACTTTGAAATGTAACTCAATTAAGGTTTTTCTCTGCTACTGTTTAGGTAGTACTTATGCCATAAAATGATTTATTTGATTTGTGCAGTTTTCATAAGAGAAGTAGGTAGATGAAGAAAGCTGAGGTTTTTACCGAGCTTTTTGTTCTTCCATCAAATATCAAAAATCCTTTTAGTATCTGTCCATAGCATCAACCCCATCAGAACGCTTTTAAAACCTACAAATGACCTACCTAACCAGAACAACACACAAGCAAACAACAGAGCTTAAGAAGGAAAAGGACCAGGCAGGGCTCTTCTTAATTTCTGTCACTTCTATTGGGATATGTATAAGGAGCTTAATTTATTAATTTATTGAATAAATTAAGGCCCAATGTTCCATCTGTGGTCTCCACAGTCAAGAATATGCTCTTTGTCCATCTATTTCAGATTTCCAAAATAATTCCACTACAACATAACTCAGTGACTCAAATGGAAACTATCAAACCACGTGGGGATATTTCTCAATGCCAAATTATTTATAATAAGAAGGCATACATTTTGATTAAATATGGAGAGACTAAGAATGGGGTAATGTCTTGAGATGAAGAAAATAAGTTAATGGGTGAAAAGTGCAAATTATTTATATTTGTCTTTTCAGTTAATTAAAAAAAAATGCAAGTGTATTTTAAAAAGCACAGTTTCCCAGGAAGCCCCAGTATTCACAAATAAGTGTGGGCAAGTCCGTGGCTATGAGTCCTGGCCTGCACTAGATATTTGGTATCCAGACCATAATAGTCCTGGAGAAGTTCAAAAGAGTTCCAGAATTAACAGAGCGCCTGGTGATAGCACAGAACTAATCCAAATCCCTCCCAACCAAAAGGCTTGCTAGAACTAGGCTTGGGCTTGCAGGAGCACTGGCCTCCCTGCTTTCACTTCCTGTTGTGTTGGTACGTTCTTCTAACGCTTCCATATTAAACCCTTTATAAAAAAGAAAAATGGGACTGGGGGGAGGGGGCCTATTAATATTAAGCAATCTAGTCTGAGATATTCATGGTTTCTCCAGCCCACCAGCTACTCATCCAAAAACATAAGACCCATTACTCTCCTAGTCTCGAGATCACCATTTTGTCTTCACCTAGATGGAATACAAACTTAGTTCTGAACTAGAGTCTAGTCCAAAATGCTTAACTGCTTACTCATCTGTCTCTTTGCTACACTGTAAATGGGTATGAATTGTGCTTAACTCTTCTCTGTATTCTCAGGGACTGGCACATAGGAGAACCTCAAATGTTTTAAGAAGAAATGAATAAATAAGCAAGTTTGAATAAACATTATAAAGACCTATGCAGCATAGAAAACAAAATAGACACGTGAATAAGAACAGAAACTCACCCTCTCCCCCAAAAATATGATCAATTCTCTGCCAAGATCTCATAGACCAATGAATGCTATAAAATGTAGTATAGTATAGTGGGAAAACCCAGACGTGGGAGCCAGGGCATAACTAACTAGCTGTAGGGTTCCTTCTCTTGACTTCAGTTTTTTATCCAGATTAGAATATACTACTTAAGTCTCTTTCAGCTCTAATATTCTGATTCTACTAAGCATAGTAATGACTGGACACTGTGGATTACAAAAACATTAGAATTTTAGAACATAAATAGGCACTCTGACTTATAAACATCCAACTAAAGTATGCTAAGCAGGGAAACAAAACACCAAAAACACTATGGAGGAAAACTGGACATTCACCTGAGCTACCTGTATTCACTGCACAGACCAGGAGCCAAGAGCTTACAACAGAGGATGGGTACCTCAAGGGAATACTGGCTCCTCTCTCCACATGCGGCCTAGGTTCCTCAGCACCCGAACTTACTCTGTGACTTTGGTTAGTAACTCAACCACTCTGTGCCTCATCTAAAAAATGGGAGTCATATTAACGTCTACCTCTCAGGGCTGTTGTGAAGTTTAATTCAGCTAATACGCATGACATACATTATGATAATGCATTACCTCATATGCCATAAACACTCAATAAATGCTAAGAAAAAGTCTCCAAATCTGCCTATTCCTCAAATGTGAGCAAAGCTATCCCACTAACAGAAGACACACCTTCCCTTCCTCTTTGTCACACTGTGGTAAGGCCTTGAGAATATTTTTTTTTTTTGTATTTTAATAAGATGAAGTTTAATACAAGGAACTGGCTACATGGGTAATTGAAAAGGCTGAGATTCCAACCAGGAGAATTGAGATGACCCAGAGACTAGCAACAGCAGGGAGTCGACTACACCCCTGAGGCTGTAGGGACAAAGAGGGCAGGTTTTCCCAGAAACAAGGTCGCTCTGTGGGAGGTAGAACCACTGTAGGCTTGTCCAACAATGGAGGCTTAAACGAGATGCAGCGACAGCCGAGGCAGAAGGAAACATGGAGAAAGATCCTGGCAGCTCCCTTGGTCCTGACTGCTGGTCTCCTACCAGTTCCTCCCATTGGTCAGTCACCCGACTAACCCAGGAGCCTGGGAGACGCGGCCTGCAGAGAGCGGCTCCCTCGCAATTCATAGCTTGGCAGGAGAAGAACGGGAAGGGGACCTGAGGATCAGCACACGCCTCACCCTGTCCTCTTACAGAATGGCTCCATATTTATTCCCCCTTACATTTTTCTGGAAAAAAAAATTGAAGCCCAGTAAGCCGTCTCTTCAAGTTTATCCTTTAGGCATGAATGTTCAAGATAAATAAATTACCATTTTGATACTGTATTGCATCAAATTTAAGACACATGGTCTCACATCTTGGCATCTCTAAAATAAGGAAGGATCTTACAATTGATGGCATCTTCATTTCAATGAATATGGTAATAATGTTTTTGTTTATTTTCCATTCCAAACGTATAATGTTTCCATGATTTCATGAATTGTGTACAATTTTTTGTGGCCTCAACTGGAAAACTTACCACTGTTTGTAATGTTATTTCTATGAGAAATTAATACAAGAATATTTGGAAAAATGATAAATGAGGACTACTTACACACCAAAAACCATTTCCAAAATCCTGAACCAAGGCCTGTTAATGCTTGAAGGACTAGGTAGGAAAAAATTTCTAATTACAAATAAATCAAATTAAAGTTCTGATCACACAATCACCAATAACGAATAAGATTGCTAACAAATACGATTTTCTAAACAGTGGGAAAATTACTCTGTAAATCACCTTCGGTTTTTGTCCACCTAACTCAGAACGGCCACCAGGTTACACAGCCAGGTCACCTAGCCCTAGGTTCGCTCATCTTCGTGGGGAAAAGGGGAGGGAAGTGCAAGTGGCAAAATACACAAACTCGTTTATTATTACGGTTTTTTAATAAAGTATTGGAAAGCCACTAAGTCAGTGACCATTCCGTCCTGTGTATAGCTACATCAGCGAATATGCATAACATGCATTATGCTACACTTTCCTCATTCCAATAACGGATGACCCAAAACGTCAAGAAATGCTAATCCTTGCTGAAGTTTATGAATACTATCTCTCTCTCTCTCTCTCTCTCTCTCTCTCTCTCTCTCTCTCTCTCTCTCTCTCTCTCTCTCTCTCTCTCTCTCTCTTCCCCCCTTCCCCCCCGCCTAGAATTCAGTATTTGAAAACCACATCTTTTCTGGCAGTTGTCAGGACACTCAGCCCCATTCAATCAAGCAAGGCAGGCAGCAAACGGCTTCTACCCGCGCAGGTCCCGGCGCGAGCGCTCGCACGGCCCGCACAGGCCCCCAGGGTCTCAGTTCAGAAAACCCTGACGTCCACCGAGCCCAACTTTCTCAGCCCTCGCACCTGTGTAAGAGGACGCGCGAGGCACGGCAGCCGGCCGGGTGGGGCTGCGTGTCGCAGAGAAGGGCCGGCGCGCACCGCACGGAGCGAGAAGTTTGTGATCGGAGTTCGGCTAAACCGAGCCGGGGGAGGGACGTGGGGAGAAGCAGCCCCCGCGGTCTCCATCACCCTCCCCTCGCCAAATCAGCAAGTAGCCCAAGAATTAACAAGGTCTTCGTTCTGCAGCTTCAACATCAATCCTTTATTCCCCAGCGACCGCTCCCAGCACCCGCCCAAAAAGAGAAGGAATCCGAATTCCCTTCCTATTCCGAAGCGCTGGAGCCGCGCCGACTGCCCTCCCTCCCCCGCAGGGACACGCGCGGAGTTCAGGCCTGGCGGGGGGGCCCGGTGCTCGCCACCCTCCCTCGCTCGGTCGGGCCGCGGCCGGACGGCCGAGCCCCCGGGGTCGCCCCGCGGCGGGGACGGGAGGCTGAGCCCACCGGCTGCTCCCGGCGGCAGCTGGGGTCCGGCCCGCGCTCGCCAAGCGCATCTAGCAGGCGGCGCCCACCCGCCCATCTCCTCGGCGCTCCCGGGCTCCTCCCTCCTCACCTCGTCCGCTCTGGGCCGCCGACTCGTCCCCCGCAGCCCAGGCAGGGTCCTGGCAGAAATTGGGATGCCGGGCCGGCCGGGAAAGAGGAGGTGTTTGCTCAACTTCTGAGGACGTCATGCCCCTTCCTCCCGCAGCCAATCAGCGGCCGCCCTGAGGGAACAACCTTCTTCTCCGCCAATCGGCGGCGCTGCCAGGTGCTAAGTCATGCCCTGCCCCTGCTCCTCCCTGAAAAGCCTTCTGCGTTTCTGATCTCTGACCTGCGTCCTTAACTGGGGGCCTCACGGCCTCCCCCAAACAAGCATTGACTAGGTTTGTAACTGTCCACGGCAGAAGGCAGGCGGGGACGGAGAAGGACGAAAATAGAGCACTACACGCTAAATAAATGTGCGTATATCTCCTAGAAAAAAAAGTTGCAGGAACATGTGCCTCTCGTTTGTTTAGCGATACACGCTTTTCAAAGCATTGCATAGCCATGTGACGAGTCTATGAAGCCAGATGACAGTTCTTAGAACAGTTTCAGAATCCAGCCGGCTGAGAATCTAAGAAATTAAATGCAGTGTGCCCACATTCACTGAATAGCCAGAGTCGGTGTATATATGACAAAGTTCACTATTCTTGAAAAGTCTTGACCACGTAGGCTTAGAGGGACAGGGAAAAAATGTATTTCATAAAGACTAAGCACCAGGAGCTGAAGAAACACGTGTAGACCAGCTGTGGTCTCCTGAGGAGTCAGTAGCCACAGGGTAAACTTCCCTCCTGTTTTTACAACTTTCTCCACCACTCACACTTTTCTCATACCTGCCATAGATGCGTTTAGCTATTGACATCTCATGTCAACAATCTATAGCCTAGAACATTCTTGAAATGCCACTCATATCTCCAATTACAGAGAAAATTAGAATTTTATCTATAGATAAGGTTGGAATTTTCTTCTGTTTCTTTAGCTTCACATTGAAAATCAGATTTCTTCTCATCTTTCTAAAACCTTCCCTTCCTCCTGTGTTCTCTAGCTCTGTTATTGACGTTGCCACCTTCCTATTCACCACCTCACCAGACCTAAACACCAAGTTTGTTTCAGTTCCTCCTCTGGCCCATCCACCTTACACATGGTGTTGACGCCATCATTTAAAATCCCACTACTATCATCTTCCTTCGAACTCCTGTTATATATAACCTGAACCATATTTCTGAAGCATACAACCCTAATCATCCCATTGGCTCAAGCAAAAAGCCTCGGGGACTACCCACTATTCACGAAACATAGCCCAAAATTTTTCACGCAATGTTCGTTGTTTGAAGACATAATCAACTATCTCAGCTTTTTTTCTGCAGCAGAACTAGCCTGAAACCAACACTGAAACACAATATATGATTTGCTATATTCCTAAGCCTTAAGAGTCTAGAATCCTTACTTTTCCCCCTCAAGTTATAAATCATGACAAGTTACTTAGTTTTCAAAAAAGCCTCTGTTTCTTTATCCATTAACAGGATAATAATAGAAACTACTTCATGGGATCATTATGAGAACAAAATGAGATCATAGCAAAAGTGCCTTGCCCAGTGTCTAGCTAAAGAAACTGAAAGTTATTATTTATTAGAAACTGAAAGTTATTATTTACTTTTCCCCAAATATCTCACGTTGTAAATTCTTATTTACAAAAATGTTCACCTCTCTAAAACTAACCCATCCTTCAGGGTTCAAATGCCACTTCATCAATGAAGACCTTCCTGAATATATCAGCCAGATGTGATCTTTCCCTTCTCTCTTGTGTATCTGCCTCTCTTATCGTACTTAACACAGTCTTCTTTATATAATAGTTATTCATATTTATCTTATCTGTATCCCTCACTTCTCATCACCATCTGATCATAAAATAAAAATATTTACTTGGTCTTCCTCTTTTATTTTATCATTCCTTCTAGTGCAATGCTATGCATGTAATAGGTCAGTCAGGGTCTCAGCAGCAAACAGGTGGCACAATCCAGCTGGGTAAATCAGGAGACCTGAAGGGACCAAGTGTGTGCAGGGTGAAAGGAAGGCCACAACATACGGTGATGCACCCTGAAACCAGCAACAGTGAAAACTACCCATAGGCCTACACAAGTCCAGGGAAAGAACTGGTTATCTGAACTCAGAAAGAGCTCTAGCTGTGGTGCAGCTGTAGCTGTGGGGAGTGCCATTTAACAGCAGTGGGTTTTGGCGAGGATGAAGCTGCCTAAGAAATTAATTCTGCCCTAAGAGGGATCTATATAAGACAGAAGTCAACAAACGTTTTTTCTGTAAAGGACTAGAAATAAACATATTAGGCTTTGAAGATCATAGCTTCTCTGTCTCAAAGACTCAACTCTGCTGGTTCGAGTATGAAAGCAGCTATAAGCAATACTTAAATGGATGGACGTGACTGTGTTCTAATAAAACATAATTTTAAAAAAAACAGGCTACAGGCCAGATACAGCCTCTGGGCCATAGTTCACAGACCCCAGTCCTAGGGAAGGAATAATCTTACTTCACTCTCCTCCTGCCCCTCTATCTCCTACTGGTGCCTTCCACAAACTGCACACAAATAGAGCCAGAGAGTTAAGTGTAGTCCGTAAAGGTCATCTCCTGCCCCAGGGGGAGAGCAGGTGGAGAAGGGGACAAAAATTCTGGAGCTCAACAAAGAATATCCACCACAAGCAATTGCTTGTTGAAATGAATGAATCATGACTGGTCATTGTGAGTCCCACTAGCCTAGAAATTCTTGAAACTCCGCTCACATCTCCAATTGCAGAGAAAATTAGAATTTTATCTATAAGTAAAGTTGGACTGGTCATGTGACTGGTCATTGTAAATCCCACTGCAAATGGTTGAACACTCATGGAAAAAAATGGCGAAAATTGAATTCCTAAGTGAACAAAGCCAAGAAATGGCTCTGGACCATTGTGACTCCAGCGAGGACCTGAGGCTCTGTCTGCTTTTCTCTTGCTTTACTTTGGAGTCCCATACACCTCAGGCCTGCTGCCACCCTGATGAAACAGTAACCTGGAAAATATTCTTCCAATGTACCATTCCAATGCTTGTAGTTTTCAGGAATTTTGCAAATATGCATGTGAGAAATACTATTCCTTAAAATGGTGGGTTTCAAACATTTTTCATCATAGTGATACATTTTGTAATAAATGTGACAGGTCTCGGAAATCTCTTCACAATGAAAAGGGGCAACAGGTGAGAGGAAAAGCAAACTTTGGATACATCTCAAGTCAGCTCCCACAGTCAACCTCTCTGACTCATTCAATAACGGAGACCCTTTCCGTCCATAGTGGGGGCTACGTTAATGCTTCTGAAATTGGAAAGCTGATTCTAAGCCACTGGAGCTGCCTGTCTGTCTCCCACCTACTTTGCCTTTCTCCCTTCCCTAATCATTCTTTTGTTCTATTCTTCCTGAGAGGTCCTGAAAGGTAGTAGCTAGGCACTTGAGCACTGGAGTAAATGGGACCTAGATTTAATCCCTCTTTCAGCACTCTCTAGCAAGTCACTTAGTCTCTTTAAGCCTCATTTTCCCCCTTCAGAACAGTGGGAAATGGCATAAGGTCATCAAGAAGATTAAATGATGCATATGCATGTTCTCAATACACATGAGCTAAGGTGGGGGCTTACTATTTTCTGTCTCATCCTCCCCTCAACTTTCCTTGCTTTCAGAACCCAGTCTCATTTTTAAACAACTTTTGCCATAAGGACAAAAGAGGTAGGCAATTAGGAGGAAAAGAAGGAAGGAGTCCAGCATGCTCCTAAGTTTGTTCTATCTATTTCTCAAACCTTTGTACAGTAAGTCCTCGCTTAATGTTGGTAGATTCTTGGAAACCGTGACTTTAAGTGAAACCTACAGCAGGTCCTCAAATAGCATCATTTCATTTAACATCATTTGGTTATAATATTAATGAGGAAAAAATTGATTTCCTTATACATTATCATTTCGCTTAAAGTCACAGTTTCCAAGACCCTATCAATAATGTTAAGTGAGAGCTTACTGTATTTCTTACAGAAACAGCAATTTTTACGATATCACCTGTAATCTGCCTACCCTAATAAATTATTCTCCTTATTATAAATACAGCTATCTTATAGATAGAAAGTGCAAATTCATGTTATGCAAAATAAGTAGTTTAGGAATGAAAATTTTCAAATAACAATTATAATTGTTTGCCAAATTCCCGTATTATTTTGGAATGAAACACTCCCTCTTTACCTGCAAGGAATTTAAAACTTCATTCAACCAAGAAGACAAGAGCAGGAACCACCCACAGGTGAATCTAAATCACCATCTCCAGGAGCAGGTTCCAGGTAGAGATAGTGATATCCTGAGGAATTATTTCCCTGTATATACAGAATCCTTCCTGAAAACAATTCAAGAAAATTCTAAGCCTTTTGGCATTTCCAGAGTCAACTTCTGTTGGTTTCTAATGTTTCTTGAAAACTTCCCAAGAATCCATGGCATTCCTTAAGAGTTACTCATACAGCATAACTCACTCAGCAAATTTGCTGCCCATCTTCTCCTGCCTAGTAACTATATTACAAATCTACCAGGACTTTTAAATTTTCTGTTACACATCACTATGTTTATGAGTTGCATGAAAATTATATGCTATGAGAACACAAGCAAATTTGGGGAATGCAAATTATGGGATAAATCTCGGTGACATAGAAGAGATCTAATATATTCAAATCGAGGAAGAAAATCCAGTGTTATTCTCCTCAGCCTCTCCTGAATGAAAATCTCAAAATAAAAGACCCTTTGAAGGACTAAGAAAAGATTGGGGGAAGTAATTAAGGCAAAAATAAAACACACATGTAATCTTTCTGAGGCTTGAGCTAAAGACAGCTGACAGGCCAGGTTTAGGAAATAAGAAGAGTCTGGACTTCTTCCTTCTAGGCCCAGTGTGGATCAACTAAATGAAAACAACCTTTTATAGTAGCCATTTCATGATTGAGATGGGAAGGAAAAAAGAATATAAAAATTGGGGTTTTTTTGCAACATAAGAAGTGGCAGCTAAGAAAAATAATTGCAGCATAGGCAAGAAGCACAAAATAAGGTGGAGAAAGTATCCCTGACATTGAGTTGACTCTCCTGATAATTGCTATCTGTATAGCTCCTCAGATGCAAATGAAATAGAATTTAATAGGAGCAGAACAGCAAAGGAGGATGGTCACATCATATGGTAAAATGTTGAGACTGCCTCATGATAAGCATGGACCTTTCTGTCTTGTCATTTACTGTTATTGAACAACCACAAGCTCCTAAAAGAAAACAAAAGCAAAAAAAAAAGAAAAAAAAACACAAAAGGCAAGAATTTACTAAAGGAACAGAGTATTGGGTACACCTATATACATAGGTTAATTCCAAAATGTTCCATGTTTATTTTGTAAACATAGTTGAGATAAACAGTCCCCTGACCCTAAGAAGCTAAATGCCTAAAATGCCAAAGATGTGTCAAGACAAACACCACATCAATGTATATATTCCTGGAAGTCAGACTTGAGTTCTGTATCTTTGAAATCCACCAGGGTCTGCTACCTGCCTTATGCACGCTCGCGTCTGAGAGAACTATCCAGTTATGGGAAAATAGATTCGGACTATGGAGAAAATGGGGAAATGAAAAAAAGAGCAAAATAAGAGAGGGTGAAGAAAACAAGGATAAAAATAAAGTGAGTGGTTGAGGGGCTGACAGCAGGAGGATTAAGGCAATGCTTACTCACTGTTTGAGGGGCCTAAAACCCTTTCCTCATTTTGCTCCCAGCATGTCTGCAGCCAGGCCTTTGCCCTCAAGGCAGAAAATTTAAAAGAAAAAAATCTCTGGAAAAGTTCCACAGCCAACTTCAGATGTGGAATTGGAAAGAAAGAGGAGTCAAGAGTGACACCAATGTTTTAGACCTCAGCAACTGGAAGAAAGAAGTTGCCTTTAATGAAGACA